>JAQIVF010000478.1:0-22031 GCA_034698365.1 Steganacarus magnus
TATAATATAAAAGCTAGCGAGAGATACCTAAATAATGACAGCAATAGAGAAAAGGCGCATGAAATTTGGAAATGGAAATAACAAATAAGAGAAGAGAGTGTGCAGTGAGAAAGAAAGAGAGAGAGAGAGAGAGAGAGAGAATGGGGGGTAGAGAACGAGTGAGCTTAATAGTCAACCTGTTATATCAACATAACAGCATAGCATAGCAACCATCACAACCACAGTGACAAAGACAATCTCATACTAAGCGGTGAAGGGGAGAGGAATAAGCTAACAATTGACTCACCAATTCTATGATAAACATATTTATCGTACTAATTAATTCAAATATTTAATACTATTCATTATTCAACTTTGCCATTAACTAATTTTTAAAGAACTTTAAATAATCACTTGTGTTACATAAATCACTGCCACATTTTTTAATACTAGACCCAAACTAAAGCGTAAGTTGCAAACAAAAAAGAAACTAACTTTCTGACCATTTAATCAAACGGATTACATATACATACTCTCACAAAATTACAACACAAAATCGTTTTGTCAAATGAATTTTTTTTGTTGAAAAATATTTTCTGATAATACCCGGAATTTTCCATTTTTAAAAATAATTTACTAGACAGACATACGACAGTTATGTAAACTTTCAATATCACTGCGTATCATTGAAATTATTCTATAGTTAATCCCATTTAAAGTTTAAATTAAAATATAAAGTAATCTTGTTGTACTGATAATGCAGATTAAATTCTAGAAAATAAATGAAATCGCTTTGTAGTTATCGTATTTTAGAAAATTCTCTTTAATGAAAAGTAAAATTTATTAAAGATTTATTAAAACGTCATTAAATAATCGAAATCATTTTAAAAATAACTAATAATAGAAAAAAATAAGTTAGAAACTCCCGAAACGCGATTCGTGAGGAGACGTAAAATCTCTATCTCCGTGAAAAACATCCGATTTTGTGAGTTTGAGTTTGTTTGCAACAACATATACTTCGTGAGCGGAAGCTATGCTTTTCCGGCCAAACCGTATCTACAAATACTGTGTGTATATATATTATGGAACTGTTTCATTCTCTCTCCCTCTCCCTCACTCTCTCGCTGTAAGACATTTGCACTTTAACGCTGTATGTGTGAAGATTACTAAAGGTGTTCGTGGTTTGGTTTGTAATGGCTTGGTTAGGATCGGTTTCAATTTTTTAAAAATTCTTTTGGTTTGGTTAGGATTAGGTTTTAGAATGAAAAACCATTATTAAACTATTAAACCATACACTGCATTTTTAACTGTAAACTTGCAAGTTTATTGTCATATTTAACATAATAATAATTAAAATTTACTTTGTTAAAGTGAATTTTTAATGAAAATTGTCATTGAAAAAAATTATTCGATTTAAAAAAGTTTTTATAATTAAATCTAAGATATGATGTTAGAACTTATTAATAAAATTTTTTATGCAAAATATGTTATTGGTTTAATGGTTTAACCATTGATTCGGTTTGGTTTGCAGTGTAGAATTTGCGATTTGGGTTGGTTTGGTTCAAATTTTTAAATAATGGTTTGGAATGATGTGGTTTGCAAAAAATCGAACCATTGCCATCTTTAAAGATTACAAAGTACGGTATGGTATGGTGTGGTTCTGCGCACTATTACCAGATCATAGCAAACAATGCACGATTCCGACTAAAAAAATTATAGAAATATGTCGGAAAAATCAGATTAAAGGAGCGGAAAAACAAAACAATTGATTAGAAAAATTTTATTTTTTTAAATTCTAGCGTTTTTTTACTGCGATATTATTTTAAACCAAATTAAATTCATATGTACGCGATTTTCTTCTTTTCTATTATGTATTTATTACTCAGACGCTTATAATTCTTAACACACCGGAAAAAAATCTTTCATCAAATCAACAGTAACTAAAAAAAGCGATATCTCGTCGCCCGAGTCATTATCTAAAGTTTCTGTAAATTTTCTAAGATCAGGATTCTTACATAAAGAGTTTGATAATTTTGCTGCAGAACATTTTCTTTGTGTTCGTTTCTATTGAAAATGTTTTGCGTTAAATACATTTTCAATGCTAAGCTTAGCATTTTAAGTGAATAACAATTTAAGCGTCAATTTATATATAATACTTTTTTAAAAATCATTACTGAATAGTTATTGACAACTTCTTTCCAGTTAATTATAGTTTCTGAACCGAGTTTATACTATTTAAACCATGCTATACACTAATTTTAAACTCTGTTTGTTTATCAAAACTTAATACTGTACTAAGCTTATAGACATTCGCTTTATAGTAAACATTTGAGGAAATAGTAAATATGTAAATTAAAAATAGCGTTCATACCGCGAGAAGAATTAGATCATATAATGAATAATTGAAAATTTTTTAAAAATTTGATTTATGAGTTTCGAAGCTTAATGATCGGAATATTATAGTAATATTCCACTTACAGTACGTTAATTTAATCGCGAGATAAAGTGTGCGTTATCAGTATCAGTCAAGGTTGGACGAGGTTTAAAGTTCTCAACTTAAGAGGAGTAAAATACTCATCGGAATTAACCGCAATATTTTTTATTTTACGTCAAAAAGAATCGGAGTCGACCAAAGGTGGGAGTGGTCTTCCGATCCCCACCGCACTGTTTAATTTTTTTTAACAATTTACGCGACATTTTAGGAGTTTTACGCTTGTTTTGCGGCGCACATCCGCTCTTTGCAGACCAGCACTGCGTTTATATGCAAATTATAAGGAATCAGTCAACAAATTTAATGGGAATTTTCAAATTGGTAATCGAAAGCGCAACGAATATTTCACACCTCTAGTTTCAAATTCTTATTTGTTTACAGTAAAACATAATAATTTAAAACCAAAAAAATGAGTGGGAAAACGAAGCGAAACCCCAATAGTTGAACGTTGACCGCGACATGCATTCTTGACCGCGTTCATCATCTGATACCCTAATTTATCCCTTTATTTAACAAAAACATTTCAAATATCTTTTGCTGTATAAACCAGTGCGCGATCGATATAAACATACAGTGGAAAATAATTATTTTCAAAACAAACATTAGATTATTAAACAACAATGGAAAATAAATCAAAAATTACTGTCAAATATATTGCGATTTTATTTTTATTTATTTTTTTGATGGAAACTAAAAAAATTATTTTAACTAATAATTTGTATAAATATAAATGTATTGAAATATTAAATTGCATGAAACTTTATTTCATTGTAATAGCTTTCCAATAAACAAGCATATAATTGAAGTTTAAGTTAGCAATAAAATTAAATCATAGGTTTTAACGTAAACGTATTGAAAAAAATCAATGTAAATGTAAAAAAATTAGCTTAATTAATATGATACTACAACTAAGTCTACTGCTTTTAGATGTATGACATTTTTATTTAAAAAAAACACACATATATAAATAGAGGTATAAATGTTGGCGCAGAAACAGAAGAATAAAATGACGTACTAATAAAAATAATTGTTCGAAATTTATATTAATGGTAAAGCTGTTGCAAAACAATTGTAAAGTGTTAGACAATCACATTTTGCGTTTAAAAAAAACATTTGCAAAACCAATTATATTAGGTTTTAATGAGCAGAGAGAATGAAAATAAAATAAAAAGTTTAAAGCAAAGTAAAACTACTGATAGAAAAATTTTTCTCTCCTAAATTTTTCACTCCCAATACCCGTACTACTAAATTTCGCTTCCGTTTCGATGCCGGAAATAAAGTGAAAATATAAGTTTTTTCCAGTACAGCACAACCATTGCAGACACGTTGCTTACACTGGTTGTGTTTGAGTTTGTACTCTAGATTATTTGCTTTTTTTCTAACGAAATTAAATACTATGATTTAGAGAAAAAAACGTGTCATACATATACATTCATTATAAGCATTTGAAAAATTCTTTTTAATTAATTCCTAACATTAAGTTTAATTTTTTAAAAATACCAATACCGTACACACGTATTGTTAAAATAAAAACTCGTTTGTTATACTCTTTTAAGTTTTTTAACGCTAGGAATTCGCATTTTAGATAGAAATTTTAAATGTTAGATAAATCGCACATTTTCTAAAACAATAATAAAACAAATTATTAGTATATTAGTATTTTAAAAATTATTCACTTTTGAAAAAATTACATGCTTTGAATGTGTTGTGTTAATTCAAAACTCGCAATTATTCGCTAAATTATTTTAGCGATACAATTGCATAATAATTTTGAAGATAGAAAAATTGAGGAAAAAATAAAAATTACTAGAAAAAACCTAAAATGAGTCAGGATAATCAAATTTTCATTAAAATCCAGTTTCGGTGGTCACGGTAAACATCACCCTTTAGTTTTCTTTTTAGCATTATTATAATCACTCGACAGTTTTAATACATAACAAAAGTTTTATCTCGTTTATTCGAGGTAAAACTTTCAGCGTAGAAGTAGTGACATGTTTATCAATTATATTAAAACTAGTGTTTATTAAAAAAAATTATTATAAGTAAATGTTAATAAAAAACAGTACATAAAAACACTTCAATTTTAGCACAGCTTAGCTTGCGATAAATCATTGAAAAAAATTTACGCGCACATTGGAGAGAACTGTTTTCAAAAGCATTTTCCGATAACAATGTTGTATTGAAAAAACATTATATATGATAAAATTAGCGTATGATTCTAATCAATTAAAACAATCATACCATAGCAAAGGCATAGCAAAACAAATAAATTAAGAAATGAATAGAAGAGAGAGAGAATAAAATAAACGCTTTTTTCAACGTAACACTCAACAATTTTCAGTCACAAGTTTGTCATTAAGAAAAGAGATTTTTCACTTTTTACGCTGACATGTTGTCATCCAAAGCAGTTTTACTACTATTAAAATAAGTTTAGCGATCATTTAGTAAATAAATATCACAATCAAAAAATTACTATAATTTGATGAAATATTAATTACTATGAGAGAAAATAATGTTTTGATAATAAAACTACGTTACATAAAAAGTGCATCAAAATATCATTAATACATTCTTATGAAGAAAATTGTTATTTTCTCTCGCATATATATAAAAAACTTTTGTCATTGTGTGCTATCAATTAATATTAATTGCATTATTAATTTTATTTAATTACACGCTTAGAGTATACTTAAACTAAAACCAATACTTATACTACAAATACATACATATATTCATAACTCGATACGTCATCTCTTAATTAATTTGTTAAGATAACAATTTAGATAATTTGTGAAACAGCTTTTTTTAGAGGAAAATCCAGAGCCTTGAAAATTACAGTTTCGTTATACGAAACGTATATCAAAAAAATATATTCTGTTAAAATGAATAAAATAATAGTGCAATTTTGAAAAGTGCTAATACTTTTTTAGGGGAAATGGTTACTAACTACGCATTACACACTGTTTGTGCCCTTTTATCTATTTTTTTTAATTATTATGACAAAAATATATTTAGTAATCGCAAATAGAGTCTGCAATGAGTGACAGAATGCGTTTATAACTAACAACAATCTCAAGGGTACTGCACTGCTCTTAATAAAGCGCCGAATATCGCAATATTGAGCTAAAATAGCTAAAACTACGCATTCGTGAGCGAAAACTTGGAGATCAATCATTTAATTTGTGAATAAAAGCGTGATCGTAGTGATCAAACGCTAAGTCTTTTTATGGTCAACATTCGCTGCGATTGAACTCATATAACATTTTGTTTCTGCAATAAATATTTGTTGCTGCGTATGGTAATGGTATGTATGGTATATAATGCTACCAAACGTAGTATACAATGATGGCATCTTCTGGCGGTAATCATCCATTTTTATCTCGTCATATTCATAGCGCGATAAAACGAGGCGAGAACTGAATCTATCACGAAAAAGTTTAGATTAGACTCCGCCTCAATGACATGAACCATAGCATTCGAGTTGGAACGAGTTCAAGTAACTTTTGGTTGCGAAGTTGATTGAACCCCAAAGGAATGCCACGGGACAGGGACAGGACGGGCACTGCAGCTCAACGCTCAACGCGAGTACAAGTCTAAAACTAGTTCCAAACCAAAGTGGCAATAATTTGTAGATCAGCAAAACGATCGCAAGTGTGGTACTATTTAATGTAGTATAGTTTGTAATGCGGTAATACGTTAGCAGTTAGTATAGTTAGTGTGAAACCTTTATGTTGTTACGAGTCAGAGCAACAATAGATTATTTATTCATATATTACTTTGTATAACGATATGTCGCAAAACAGCAAAATAGCAAAACATGAGTGTCCTTAGTATCGACCCATTTAGCAACTGATTGGCCTAGTAATCACTTAGTATGCCATACTATGCCATACTATAATGAAGGTATGAAACCTCACTTCAATAGACTCCAAGGACGAGTCCAATAAAATGTGATTATGAGCAATAATTGTTATGCAATCGTATATAAAGGATAAGCAACGTAACCTTAAATACAATCAACCAGATAAACAACTAAATGACCTCAAAAAACTAGAGAAAGTTTTTGTTAAGTTTTGTTATAACGCGCATTATTAACAAATAACACATTTAACATACAGTAGAGACAAGAGAAAAAGGAAACTTTTTGACGTATACTCGACAAGCATTTTACTACTGTTGATACGATTTATGACAAAATGTGTGCATTTGCGAGAGTATATGCAAGAGTATATGCTAGAGTGTATGAGAGTGTGTATGCGTGTGCGAGTGTGTGTGCGGTGTGAGTGTGTTATACAGCGAAAGAGCAATGCATTGACGTCATGGACTGGATTTAGGAATGAAATAGAAATACTTTCTCGACTAACAACTTAACCTTTTCCCCTTCACTTTCGTTCATACATATGTAATGATAAGCCAATATAAAGATATTCAAAGTTAGCATTTGCTCGTCTATTGTCGCTAATGTGGACTGCGTTGAAGACTGCTTTTTTGCAGCCCACACATCATTAAAGGTGATGCGCAGCATTAACTGATTTCGAAAAAAGCAGACTAAATAAGAAAAAACTGGAAACGAGTCCACCTGTTGGTGTTCTCATAGTTAATATGTTAGTTTATAGTTTAATTATTTACTATATTGTTCTCTATCACACTTAATAGTTATAGTTGTTATATATAGGGAGGCATTAACTCGATGTAATCCCCCCTTCGTTGTGATCAATGCATACGTTACAGTTGTTAAGCATGTTAAGCATGTTATGCTATTTCACTTCCTGATCCACAAACATTTTTTTAAAAAAGAGTTCAATAGATGCTGCACACGGATCCAATGCATAGATGAATGAGTGCATTATATAAACGATATATAAGTATAAAATAGTGGGTTTAAGCAAACAGGTCAGGTTGTAGTGAAAAACAATGCACTTGTGACTACCAGAGTGTAATGTGTAATGTGTGAGTGCATGTGTAGAGTGTGTAGAGTTAGCGTTTGTATAGCGTGTATAGTATGTATAAGTATACGATATTCTGTATATATATGTATGCATGTGTTATGTTTTTATAACCAAGGAGTTCTAGTTTGACAATGATGTGCGTTAGTGAAATATATGACCCTCTTTAACAAACCTGTTTTCATCATACCAATCGCGAGAGAGAGAGAGAGAGAGAGAGAGAGAGAGAAGGAGTCAAGGAGAGCAAAATAAATATATAGATTAAAAGGTCGTCACCAAAGGACGGACCAATTCAATGCGATACTTGTATTAACTTTTATATAACTATTATAAGTACTCTAATTGTATAGTGTTTACAAATATAGTGAAAAATGTAGAAACAAGTCGTTCAACAATATATTTATCAAACGGTTCACAGGGGATAACAAATTATTGATGCATAGACATTGCAATGTAAAGACATCGTCAAATTGCGATCATTCAATAGTGACTTGAAATGATCTTTACAAGCATTACTCGCCGACGCCCATCCGTCCAAATCACTACCAAATAAATATCTATTCAAAGGTCTCTTCACCGTTAGTAATAATAATGCAATGGGAGGGTCACCTCACCGCACCGCACTATTCCATACCATACCCACTATATGCTAAGAAGGGACCCAACACCGACTTTCGGTTTTTTTCAAAGATTCTCGGATATCCTCCGAATTTGTTGAGTTTTATTGTGTGCGAGTTATATGCTATCTAATAAAATGAAAACGCATTTATTTCAAATATAAAAAATAATATACAAAAATTTAAAGCCATGACATATAATATAATCATAAAAAATTCCCATTTCTTCGTTTTTGGTGATGTGAACGTTAGTTTGAATTGTTAAGAAAAGAGGGCTATAAATACCAAAAAAGTAGTGTGCAGTGCGAGAGGCACTCCCGTCCCGTCTAGTCTGTGAAGGGGAAGCGCGTATGGAAGCCTAAGCAATGAGGGGAACTGCAAATCTGCGCTTAAAGACCTTGAGTTGTGAACATGATGACCCGAACAAACGCTTTTATGGCATTAATAGCGATGGTATTTCGAGTGTGGCAAACCATTCACTATTTGACATCATAGCTGTGGTAAGCTTTGTGCTGTTTGTGTGTGTGATGTGCTCTGTGCTGTGTGCTGCACATCACACCACTGTTTGTGTGCTATCGGTTATAAATTGCTAACCATTTAACTATTAACAGACAATTAACAAACACATAAATCATATTAATTAAGTTTTATAAATATTAGCTAACAAACACTCTTACTATAATTGCTTAAATGAGTAATCAAATATTTGCAGTGTAACAACAAGTTGTCATAACAAAAAATTTAAGATACAATAATAGTAGTAATAAGAAAATAACTCTATGATGTGTAAAAAGAGGGGATGTTGTTGTCAATAGCATAATACTAAACATTATGTCAGAGGCAACACAATATTTATTAGCAATTTAGGCCTCATTTAACATCTGTTGAATAAGTAGAACAGGCATGCGATACGCACAACAGAGTCAACTCTCCAAGTGATCGCGCGAAAGCCACGTGCATCGATAGCACATACATACATACATGCAATATACATATATATACTGTACTACAGTTCATAGAAGTATGGCATAGCAGTTCATACCTAAGTGTATACCTGACAGGTGATGATATTGTTTACGGTGTGTAATTCTAGAGGCAGGTGTGCATCACATAGTCTCTGCTAATAATCAACGTAATGAAGGACACAAATACTTGCGATAAATGCATTTAATGTGTTTGGCCATCAAAACAAATTCTTATTTTTCCTAAATTTTTGCATTGTGTTTATACCAGATAATATGATTCCTATTCAATGTAACGTTGTATTTTTTTTCTCTTATTAACACTCATCGATTTGACATTCGCAATCTTTTGTGTGACCTCTTTTCAGTTGTTATTCTACTGCACATTAAGGTCTTATTGGTCAATCTTTTTTTGAACTACTTTTCTATTATCTTATGTAAGAGTTTAAAACTTTTAAATTAAATTAAGCATAGAATTTAAATGCACAGTAGAATATATATAAAAGCTTAAGTTTAAATTAATTGTGATCTAAAGTTGATCAAAATCATTGCTTATCTATTTTCAAATCATAACTATTTTCCAAATTTATGTTAATTAATGTAATTATAAAATAGCTATTATATCGATTAAACTCGACTAAAATGGCAAAAAAAAAATTTTTTCTCAACTTAACCGAAGCATTTAAGCATTGTTTTTGAGTTTATTTATTAAAGTGTGTGTGATGTGCACATTTGATTTTCAGCTTAAACTTTGTCTCTCAATCCAAGGGCACCAAAAGAGCGTGAAATACAGCTCAAGAGGGACTATGACTAGGGATGACTATGACCCTCTTCTATTTGTCTCCCATATTCTCTCTCCCATTTTTCTCCCTTCTCCCTCACCAACCAATATATTTATATGCACATATACCGAGTATAAAAGCGGAAACACGATAATTTGCATCAAAGAAGTTTTTTAAAGTTAGGGATGAATGGTTGTGAATTGTGAAACAAGTATACTGTATAACAAAAATACACTCATAATATGATAAAAGACAGACGCGGCAACAATTCATTCATTCTTTAACACTTTATTGGTGTAACAAGTCATGAAAATGACAGTGAATTGTATCGCTATTGATTGTTAAAACAAAGATTGAATATCAAGGTCTAATGTGTTAATCAATTTGCATTATTGGCCGCTTTTCCCTTTTAAGTAAATAGATTACCAAAAAGTTAATTACAGGGCGTTTAAAATTATCGCTTAACCGCTCGTTTTCCAAACCGCAAATCAAAAATTAACACCTAAACAACCATTTGGTGAGCGAACACATCGTCGATGCAGCGTCAATACCGATATTACAGCATCAATAATCATAATAATAAATATCGTCACGTTTTATACACGAAAAACTGTAACTTTATCCGCAGTGTTATCAATAACTTATGTGTTTAATATTACAGTGACCACACAGCACATTATCGTTAGAAGTAACTTTATGTATATTAGAAACATGTGTATGTGAGTGTATGTCACACAGAGTAAGCGCATATGCAGTATCAGTCATATATTCACTAATGTATATCTACTGTATAAGCTATATAAACTGTATATACTGACCATTGATTTATATTACATGAATAATTAGTTTAATGCTTATAAGCTTATGCGTATAAATGCTGTGCAAAAAATTATTTAGTGTCTACTTATGGTAATATCCAGTATTGACGCCTAACAATCATATCCGTTAGTATTCTTAGCAGATCTTTGCCACGGTTTTTGTTGTGTATGTATGTATATATTTATTTGAACGCACTCACACTCATATACACACTCGCACTCACACTCACACCATAAGTCCTCGTACGGGCCATACTTACTAACAAAATACGGGTTACAAAGTGTGACTCACACTCGTGAGAGTAGAGTACGATTCAGTCAGAGTGAGTCCATAACTCGACTCTGCATTGCGGTGTGGCAGCTATAGCTATAGTATCAATGCATGTATGGTATGTTTTAGCGTGTTGTGTGTGTGTGAGTGTTGTGTGCAACACACACACAAACACTAATTCTGTTTATACAACTTTACTAAGTTATAGATTGCTCTGCTAATAATAGTAAAAACAACTGCAACACAACACAACACAACTCTACTCACCCTTGTGGTCCAATATTCTTCTGTAATGCCTGATGCATTCCAGTCGCTGCACTGTCAACGCTGCGGACTCGCACTGTAGACACACTTCAAACCGTAGAGTCTGTCTCTCGATAACTATTGATTATTTGCCGCAGCGATGCTTTTTGTTGCGCTAAACTAATTTAGCGATGCCTTGCGCCACAATTAAACATTAGATAACTCACCAGAAAAATTAATAATAATCACAAACTAAATAGTGAGCACACACTATAAACAAAACAGTACTGTAGTGAAGTAGAGTAAACATAATGTAAAAATGCTAAAATGCATTTTTTGTGAATCAGTTGTTTTGTTACTGCATCTGCCACTCATTTAATGTTCAGTTTACGACAATAGCACTAACGCTCGAAGCTTATGCTATTTCGGTGTTTGTATGTGTGTATGAGTTTGTATGTGTATATGTGTATGTGAGGGTGAAAAAGTAACCATAATATTTGCGCAGTTGCAGTCTAACGCTAACCTAAGTGTGTTCCGCTATTAAGGGTCAAATGTGGGGTTTGCTTGCAAATAAGTGTATCTCCAACCTAATATCGAACAGTTTGTTGGCTTTCTCTATAGATTATTTTATTTATTTGTAATTTTAATTGATATTATGATAATTTACTATGGATTTTTAAACTTTTACATATTAAAATCTGAAATTTTTGTAAGAACAACAGAATACTTTGCTGGTGCTAAATCTCATATTTTTTGTGTGTGCGACATCCTGTTATAATAGTTGCGTTTATCAGGCATTTGTAAGTGTTAAACATTTGTTGACAGTGCTGCGCTCTGACGAAAATATATTGAATATTTATTTGTGCATTACTATTACTCGGAGAAATTCTATGATGTTATTGCATTTAAAAGAGATTAGAGATTAGTGACAATGCATATGAAATTATTTATGGCATTTTATTTCTTAGAAATTAAATTCATAGAATGTCTTTAGCTTCTTAACTAAATTTAAATTATTTTTATTAGTATTAGTCAAAAATACTATAATTAAACTATTATTATTATTAACGAGTGAATTGTGACTTAAATAATATTTTCTGAAATAACGAGAAAGATTCCAAGGATTTAATTGTTTCGAAATATATTAAAAAGTAATCTTACTTTTTAATTAAGGGTCTGGAAAATCTGACAAAAATGGTTATAAAATTCTATTAAATAGGATATTCTTTTTACAAGTCATGTATGAAAATGCAAATTTTAGTTTGTTTTGAATTATTTCTATAAAAGATCTATTGTTAACAATTTTCCCAGTTTTAAAATTTCGCGAAACAGGACAACTAAGTCTTTCGAAACCGACAAAATCGGGAATAAATAATGAATTATTTATTAAATATTCAGATCTTAATTAATTTTACTGTCAGTATTAGGGATAGTCGTCGGTTGATTGGTTTAGTATTATACTCCAAAAACCTAGTTTAAAGTGTGCGTGTGTTTATACTGCTCAAGTTTTTTATTATTTGTTGGTTTTGTTTTGAGACATTTGGGTAATAAGCGTACTGACGCGAGATCTGAGTAAACATACTCTAATAGATCGGATAAAACATATTTAATATATTTTGTCGTCGTTCTGCAATAAATTTACAGAATTATTTTATAATCTCGAATTCAACTTATCTATTCTATTAAATTTTTTTATCGGTTATTGTCGCGGGTAATTTTTTAAACGTGTATATTGGATTGGATTCTCTTCTTTTTCTTAAATCTGGTTTATTAGGCGAGAACATTGTTATTATAATAATTAAGTTGAAAAATTAATATTAGCTTAATGAACTTTATATATTTCGATTTTTGCACTCTCTTTCATTTAGAGAAAATCTTAAAAAATATTGTTTTGAAAATTTGAATGTGTTCGGTGCTTCAAAGTTCTAACGTTTAAAAAGGGAACAAATATGAATTTTCTTCTTTAATAAAAAGTGGATTTTCTGTTCTAAAGCGGAATATGCCATTTTAAGCTATAATAAAATATAAGACCCATACTGAAACGGACTAAAATATTATATAAAACGCATTCTGAAACGTTATATGCAATTTTAAAATTAACACATATCAGATCAAATAAATAAATTAAAGTGAGAGGTAAGCGAGCGAACGTTGTGAGTAAGTAACTAAAAATAAACATTTTAAATAAAATTCCTTATCCTCATATCTAATTAGCAATTCTTAAAATCTAATCAGATATATGGCCTATGTTTAGTCGATCTTGTTTAGAATATTTTCAAACTTTTCATAGCTTTTTCTGTGAAAATGATATTTAATAAGCATTAACAATGTTTTAAAGAACGCGCTTCATGTGTATTATTAAACTTCAATTGTAAGCCAAAAACCGTGTTTTATCGATTACAACAATAGGCCAGCTATAGAAAAGAACCACCCGTTTTAAAAAGATTAAACCAGCATTCAATTTTTAATAACAAGTTGTATAAACTGCGTCGCATGGCATAATTTTTAAAAGTTCGAATTCAATGTTAAAACTTCATTACATTTAAATCAGTTAATTTTATTCCCGTTATTACTTAAATCCGTTATTTAAACTAAACTAAAAACACTCACTGATTAGCGCTTAATGAACGTGTATATATTTACATTGATAGAACAGAATTTTTGTGTTAAAAAAACCCAACTTTGATTATAGTTGCACGTGAATACTGATGAAACTGATCATTTTTGGAACCGAATTGCTTTAGTACTATACATGTAACAGTAACAGTACATAGCTCTACTTTCAATAGTAAAACCCTGTACAGTATATATAGACTAGTATTGATTAATAACTTGAATTTGTTATGAAAAGGTTCTGACCATACTTTACTATATGGTCAGTATTGCGTAATATTTTTTAGCTATTGTTAGTTTTTTAGTAAGTTTAAACTTCTTAGGCGCCCATTTTAAGGAATCAATCACATTGTAAATATAATATTTCGACATACTATAATAAACACACCGATGTTCTATAATTAAGCGTTTAAATAATTTACAAATTATCGAATTAAATAAATTAAAAAATTTAGCATTAGTCGTTATTACAAATGGAAAGTGTTTTTCAAAATTATGTCCAAGTCATAAATTTAATTTTTCAAAAGATATTCTGGTACCTTAAACGGTAAACTAAAATGTAATTCAATTGTGATTTGTACGGTACTATAATATAGTAAAGAAAATAAAGCATACGTCGTTTGTAATTTTACCAAATCGCCACTCAAAGTTTGAAAATCGACGGCCATAAATAATACTCTAACCGAAAACGCTACGAAAATGCACGGTTAACCCTTTAAACCGCTTTTTAAAATTTTTCACAATTAATAAAAAATCTTAATTTTTGGTATATCTTTAATATAACTTTGGTAAGTCTCACTCTCATTAGTGTCCATTTAATTTAAAATAGTGACATTTTCAAATAAATAATTGTTACTTTTCATTTAAAATTGGCTTTACAATTCCCTAAAGTTTGTAATTTTATAAATATTTCATAAATTTCAACCTCCAGTTGTTTGACATCAAACGCTCGATGCGGACAACTAGGAGGATACACTGGCGCTGGAGTTGGAGCGCCGTCGAGTTGAACAAATTTTAATTATTTTTATATATATTTATTATTAATTATTTATAAATATTTATATTAATAAAAAACATTGTTTTTAAATTGTGCGCATGTTTTTTTAAAATTTAGTTTGAGAGGGCTTCTTGGGGGTTCTGGGGGTTTTGGCACCAAAAAAGGGTTAGCACTAGTTTGCTTCAATAAAAATACACTTATGTTCGACGGCCGCCATTTAAAAAACCAAATAGCGAGATATAACGTGTAAATAGTTTTTTAAACCGCAACGAGCCGTCAGAAAAAACCGATGTTTAACCAAAAGGTTGGCATCTTTAAAGTAATGTTATATTCGAGTCAAATTTTTATTTACATATTAGCGACACCTGTCTATAAACTATATGAGTACTTTTCATCATAACTTAAAGAATTTTTCAATTATGTATCTCAACAACATTTTCGCCACAAACTATAAATACTATATATTTTATTAAATGTATTGACCAACCATTAATGTGACGATTGTTAGGCGTAATAATTGTAACATAATAAGAGTTGAATTTCAAACATGTCTGTAAAAAGCATCTTCCATTATCGTTGCAAAGGCAGTACGAAATATTCGAGTTTTATTGGACACCGCACTGTTAACTACTGTATTCTAAATTATCTGAATTGAATTAAATTTGAATCAAAATTCGAACAATTCATGATATATCTCGCAGTAAAGAAATACTTTTTAATCTTTGAAAAGTAATAGATCTTAATCTGAAATAAGGCCAATAATGGCTAAGAGGATAATGAGTAGTTTCATATATATTTGTTATAATTCTTCTAATAATAGACTTTACTTCTCCTTAGATATAACGGTATGTTAATAAAAAACTGTATTAATAGGTTCACTAGTTTCACACTCAAAAATTTAAATATTGAAATTATCATGTTTTGTGTTATTTCCTTAGAACTGTTTTTAATCCACGAATAGCAGTCTATCATTCATTTATAAGAATTGAGTCAAACCAGCAATGAATTGTAAAATCAGATCCAAAAATTTAGATATTATCTGGTAGAGAAGGGTTGCGCAAGTTTTTATATTATGGACACAAACTGAATTCAACTTCAAATTTCTAATTGCGTTTATTTCAAGTTCAAAATCATAATGAATTCGTTTCTGAAATCTCTCATAAGTTATATTTTACATTAAAATCATAGCTATTCTTATGACTCATATCCTTAGTCTTTCATTATTACAAAACATTTATACAGCATTCCATATTTTTATCACAACAAAGTCATAAACTAAAATCAAACAAATTCCCAATGTCTATAATATTTAGCTCTAAGTTAACTATCTTTATCTCGCTATTAATTATTTTAAAATTAATTTCGAATATTAAATAACATTTTAAATAATTCGTTAGTAGATTTTACTTTTTAAAAAATAGATTGTGATATAATACAATAACAACAAAGCAATTTCATTTTTAGTTTTTTAATCTGCATTATCAGTGCAAAGATTAGTTTCCATTTCATTTTAAAGTCAAATGGATTACGAAGAATTTCAATGATAAGAAGTGACTTTTAATATTTAAATATATCTAATAAATTATTTTTAAACTGGAAAATTACGATATGCTCATATCAGAAAAAATTCAAATAACATATCTGATAATAACTAGAATACAGTGCTGTGCACGTAATTCGTTTAATTTTCATAAAAATTCATAAATTTATCTAAAAGTTAGTTTTTTCATCACATTAAAACAAGATTACAGAAAACAAATTATATGAATAATGATTAGTATTAAATATTTTCGGTATTTAGTAAGTTATGTTTATATAAACAATAATTATCAATAAATATCAATTTGTATTTCATCGCTGCTTGGATTTTGTCTTTTGTTACTGTGGTTGATATTTTTATAATGCATTATTGCCACAAATTGATGGAACGGAACTCTTAAATGTCAAGGTATTCGATTTTTTTTGTTTTTGTATTCAGTTGACATTAAATAGTTGTGAAGTTTGTATATATGACACCCGATTTCAATGCATTCTATTCAGTTTCCGATTAGAGAGAGAATATTCTCGCACAAACTTAACACATAATAACGTTATATTCCGTTAGAGCGCAGCATATGCTTTGAATTATTTTATAACAATTTATATCTACCGTAACAATGATACAGATAAGCGAAAAAAATTGTGTGAAGTTTTGAAAACTCATTATAATAAAGCGTCAATTTTTCATTTGTGCGAAAAGGGTTAATCGAGTTCAATCCACAAATTTCTGTTCAATACCGATTGTATCGCACTTAATCTCAATGTCTCCTAATTTTCTGTTGTCAGTGGGCGTCCATCATATGCTTATATGGTTCTCTCTTTATTATTTTACAAACAAATTTCTAAAGAAATAACTAAATATACATTGTTTTTCTTTAAATTGTTGAGTCAGGTTAAAGACATATGCACATAAAAATATTTAAGTGAAATTCTGCTAGTAGTTAGGTATGCGTTAAATTAACTCTTAGTTTGAACCGTTAATCTAATGTTCTGGCATTAAATGTTTTACGAATACAATAATCTAATAAAAACTTGATGAAGATTTAACACACACACACCTATATATAAATTTAACGAATGTGAAATAAGCATGCAGTTTTAAAAATTTATATCATAAATGCATTTTCTTAGACTTGAAAATAAAATAAATGCAAAGATCAGTTGAGCTTATAACGAATTACAGCTCGAACTCATTTCTTTTTAATAAACACGTGAATAACTGTTAGAAAATGCTATTTTCTTTACGCTCTCGAAAGTCTCGGGTACTACGAGATCATTGCTAAAGTATAAGCTAAATAACATGTACAAATAAAACTCTAAAAAAACTGTATTTTTTCTGCGCTAATATTCTGTGATCTCGCAATAATTGATGATATCATGGCATCAGTATATGTGATAACCATAAGTTATTTATTTATTCATAAGTATTGACCATTTGTTTATCAATATTTAAAATGAAATGAATAATTCATGCGACAAATATCTGGCAGTGGCTTAAAATATCATGTTATTATAGTATTTCCTAATTCAACTATAATTAGAATGATTTATGACGATTAGCGAACAAATGCATATTTTAATAACTCGCGAGCCATGAATTAAGGTTGTTGTCAAGCAGTTAACCTGTGGATTAAACCACAACGATATCTAATTGGTTCGGTTTGATTTTTCTATGAAATTAGGCGATTTCGAGTAAAATAAACTTAATAATTAAATACCGAGTGAGTCCAAACTAAATTATAAGTTTAATTATAATTTAATATTCTCTGGTAGATTTAACCTGTGGGCAGTTTTATAAAACTATAAATAAATAATTCATTATATAAATAAATACAAATTCATTTTGAGTTGTGTGGATATATAATTTATTTAGCGCTTTAATTAAAAATAATTACAGTATTTGTACTAAAATTTAAAATGTTTAATTAGCGAATAAATAAGCGTAATAACCCGGTAGAGTGGATATTGATCCAAAGCTGGCCGGGATTTAAAAAACAGCGAGCTCACACCTGAGACATTAAAAACTTTGATTGAGCTAAGCTCAGATATCAATTATTTTAAAATAAAAATTTCTCTAATAGACAAATATTTTTTTTGTTTATCATTATTCTGAATGATCCGATTTAAATTAAGCTAAACGAAATTAAAATTTGCTTTAAATTAATTTTTTATTAACTTTTCTGCATAATTAAATTTTATTTTTTCTTCAATATTATAGAGAAATATAAACTAGAATTAAATATGATTAACTTAAACTTAGAATTTAATATAGAGTTCACGTTGTTTGGCATATATATATATATAGGTACAGTATATATAAAGTTTGAATATTGTAATCAATAAAAACGTGAAAAAATTGACCAATTTAGAAGAGATGAACCACTCAAATCAATAAGCTCGCAATTTGCCAAAGCAACGTAACTCGTAAAAGCTTTAAATTAAATAGCTCGTAATTGAAACATTGGGTCTTTACGAGTTGTTAATGCAAATTGTAATGGAATTGAAAAGATCGAAAAAAAATAGAAACCTGATTCATTTATTATCACAAAAATTAAAATTCTTAATACAAGGTAATGAGAATTTGTTATCACACTTATAGAATATAATATTTATTAGAGACATATCCTGTCAGACATTGACAGAAAAATAATCTGAGGATCGTATTTTTTTTTACTTTTAATAAATGATTTTGAGCGCCTTATTAAAGAGTGACCCAAAGGAACTTAAGAAAACCATAAGATTTACGGCGATAATTATAAATCTGACATATGCTTCATTTAGTTATTTATATCATTTTGGTTATTTGATATTTTTATTTCATATCTGATAAAAAAATCTCTGATAAAAGATATAAAAGATCTAATCAAAAAGTAATCAGGAACACACTTGGGGGACAACTGGTTTGGCGCAGATCGCACAGAAATGTGATGCTGGCGATGTCATCACTAATAACAGTGCCTTACAGTTTCGCACTAACAAACACCAAACTGAACATAATAAAATAAAAATTTCCCAATTTTTTTGTGTGACACTTTGAAAAATTGTTTTGATAAAAATAATATACTGCTAAATCTTTGATTTATTTTGTACGAACACTATTGGTTTAAAGAATATTTAAACTTTTCTCGTCTATGAAAACAATAAATGTCATAATAAAACTATATATAGATATTGTGCGGAGGAGTATAAACTACGAATTTTAACTGTAACTGTGCATCGATCAAACTGTTTATAAATGATGATATAAATTATCATTCAGATTAGTAATTTTATTTTTAGCTGCACATCGCAAAAATGGTTTTTGAATAATATTAACTTTGTTTGTCCCGCTGATCTTTATTGTGATATTGTTATACTGCTGCTTCTCTTAACCACTATCCAAAAATCTATTTGAACGAAAACTCATTATTTATTAAGAGTAAACAAAAATTTTTCGTTATAACGTTTCTAAACTAATTGTTTAGCGCGGGAGTCATTAAAATATTTGCGCTCAAAAACCATTCATTGTGCATTGCATTTATTTAGTAGTCAAATGAAAATTATGATTATAATTTTTTGGTTTAGAGAGTCTGGTTTCTCACGATAAAAATTCGGCGAATATGAAGAATTTCTTAAGCAATATTTGACCTTTTTAACTATGTTCAAAATTCATAAATTGATATAGTTTTAACAGTGTTTCAATAGTAACGTATAAAGTAAGTTAGAATTTTTGCCATTGTTCAGAATAAATTCAAGTTTTCGAAAGGATAAGCATATCATCCTAATTCGATATTTTATACGATCAAAAGCAAAAATATGTAATACATTACCTGTAGGAATTGCCAAAATGGTCTAAAGTAGGATAGAAATTTGTAAATCAGAAAAGTTATTTATTCTGTATCATATAAGCTCATATGATCACTCAAATCAGGTTTTATTTATACATATTACCAAAACCCTCATTGAAAAAACAAAGAAAAAGAAATTCAAAATATTCCACACACGAATTAAACTTTAGTTCTGGTGATATTAAATAAAATAAGAAGAGTAACTTTATAGTATTTAATTAATTGTATTTTAAAGCTTATAGTGTTTCTGTTATGTTTTAATTTTTTGAATAAATATGTAAACTAAAATTGAAATATAAGCGCGATTTCTGTGCTAAATACTTATATTTGAACAATTTATAGCAGTTTTTATGTTTTAACGTAAACCCATTTAATTTTTATTTATTACTTCAAATGAGGTACTACTGAAGTTAAAAACATTAAAGCATTATAATAAATACAGGGCCGATAGTACTATTCGAAGTATTAATTTGTTAATAAAGATAATAATCAAATATTTTAATCACTTCCTTAATGTAGTTATGCAGCGAAAACTCTAAAAAATGTTTACTATACAACAAATGATAGTACAGTAGAGGAGTACAAAAGAGGATAATGACTACTTTGTACTTTAATTTATAGAGTGGTTTAAAAAAAGGAGAGTAACTTTAACGTTAAGTTCGCGTTTTTGTGCAGAGATGGGCTGCGAAAAACAAATCGTCCGCACGAATCGAGCAATTCTGGTCATATTGATCTAAGTAGTAGTGTATTTTTACTATATGCTCAAACTTCTCAACTTAAAAACTTTTTTTAATGATATTTGTTAATGATAAGGAAAGAAACATGTTTTTGCAAACTAACGAATACTGTAACTTAGAACAGGTTTTTTTTAAAACTTGAGAAAATATTTATTCATTCACTTGTTATTAAAATCTAATTAAATGGATTTCATAACAAAAATACAGCGCATGTATAGCTGAAAAAAAACCTTAAAATAATGATTGCGAATTGAATGCGATAAAAGTTAATTATGATTTCTGGCAAAAGTGATGCCTCAATGAAAGCATAAAACTAGTAATTTCTTAAATAAACATCTGAATGTCTGTTGAATATTGCTTTAAGCCAAAACTTCGATAAAATTGTTGCGAAAAAATAACATGAATGAAGGCATACTTATATTTAGTAGCGAACAACATTAAAACGCACTTTGGTTTGTTTGATGAGAAGTGAATTTATTATTTAATTAACTTTTAACGAACAATATATATGCCGTTTTTATATTTACGTTTTGCGCATAAAAGAGGTCTTAATGGAAAACGCTATAAAAACACACTTTGCTTTAAATAACAAATAACTTTTGGGTTTTATTAATAGAGCGGCGTTTTAAAACGTAAATTCACTAAAGCAATGAGTAAAACAAAGAAAAAAGAAGCCGATTATATAAGAATCTAAGAGCCATTAATTATAAGGTTAAAAATATACCCAAGATTTGAGATTAACTTGAATTAGTAAAAAAAACTATGGCGTAAATTTTGAGAAGCTTTTCAAGAGTTGATCGCCTGATATAGAATGTATTAAGATTTTTAATTAATTGTTGTAAAAGAAGTTTTGCTTAATTAGCTCTTCTCTGATGTGAATATATTAAATAAAACAATGTATAGTTTAATAAATACAAGATCATTAATTTATTGTACTAAGTTATCACCAAAACTCACACACACTCCAGTAGTTTATTTTGGGTTAGGTTATTAAATAATGAATTTTAAGCAATTGTGGTGCGAAAAAGTCATATTTTAAATTGACTGATAGTGATACGAACCTTAATTGATTTGCATGTACATACAGTTAAATTAAAGCAGTATTATAAACTTGAAGTTTCTATTTTTGGTTATGTCCTAAAACGCAGTCACTAAAAAATATTGTCATCGTTACAGAATATACAATAAAAATTAATTTATTTTAATAAT
>JAQIVF010000479.1:0-22021 GCA_034698365.1 Steganacarus magnus
AAACTAACTACATTTACATCTTTTGAATTGAATTAACCTATTAAAATGCGGCTGTGAGCCGCATATGAGCCTCTTGTTTTATTTAATTTTGGATTACTTAATGTGATAAGTGAATGGCGTAAGTGAGGGAACGCCACGAATGTCACTTTATTTGTTCGAGATTGTATAATCACACCATTTAATTAAAGTAAAATTTATTAACATAGTCAGCATATAAAAATTAGTTTAGCGGTATATAATATTTTGTGAATATGTCACTATAGAATGTCATTTTTTAGATTATAGAAATCCCTAGAAATCAATATGTATATGAATTAATAAATAAAATTTATTTTAAATATTTGAAAATTTTTGAAAAATTGTTCAAATTAAAATTTTTTTAAGAACCTTTACTTTTTTATCGAAAACCCAACCAAAACTTCGAATAAATTCAACGAGTTATAGTAGACTAGTCCTAAAATTTGTTAGAACATTATATTTGGATGGTTGTGTTTATATATTTTGTTAGTAAGTAATAGCCCGGTACAAGCATTTCATATTTAGTCATTCACAGTCTGCATTAGAGACGTCAATTTCAGAAAATTTTAAACTAAAATTAAACATTTCTATGTCTTTCAGGACATTCAGGAAATTAAGGATTATCCCTATTTTTCAGGAGTTGACACTAAAATTCAGGATTTCAGGAACAATAAATAGGTCTTAAAATGTTTGTCTTGGTATGATTTTGTACACATATTGCTTTTGTTTCGGACTTATCTTTTGTCCACAAAGAAAAAGGATTTTCCTTAATTTGAAATCTCTAGTTATCCTGTAGTTTATAAACCTTCTCATTAGTGATTGAAAATTTCGTTTCATTACCGCATTACTGGTACGGTAGTGAAATTGCAAATTAGCTCCGGCAATGGTACGGTAATGAAAGGAAAAAATATTATTTTTCCGGTAATGAAACGGTAACGGTATTTATGCTTTCGTTAGTGGAAAGGTAATGGAATTTGACTAAAATAAATTTAGTTTAAAATATTGAAGGAAAGTTTATTACAGTATTAAAGCAAATACTTACAAAATAAAATAACCTTTAATAAACAACATTTTATGTAAATTAACGCATTTCGAGACTCTAAAGTCATTATAAAAAATTTTTCTCATTCAAATTGAGAGGTACGGTAATGGCTTTTGATTTTTGATTTTTACCGGTAACGAAACGGTAACGGCATTTAGGGGTTCGGTAATGGCACGGTAACGGTAATTTAAATTTGAATATTTTCAATCACTACTTCTCATGACATTAGGAAATTACCAATCTATCAATTACTCATTACTTATTATTAATGATGAGAATAAGCTCAAGCTTAATAAGCTAGCTTGAAGTTCGAAGCCAGCTCGATACGAATTTCTAAGCTCGAAAGCCAAGCTCGAAGCTAACTCTGTTTTAGTAAGCTCAGTGTATAAGCTCAGCATACTAAAACACAAGGTCATGCTGTCGAGCTTTACGAGCTTATTTCTAAACTTTTTCTATAAAAATGTCAACAAAATTTAAAGTATTATTTAACTATTGCATATAATTTTCATATTAATTTGCATAATGTGAAATTAGCTCAAGCTCAGATAAGCTAGCTTAAGCTCAAATGTAAGCTCAACGAACGATTTTATCAAAATAAGCTCAAGCTCAAGCTCATCCTTTTTATTAAAGTTCAAGCTCCAAGCTTGATAGGTAGCGAGCTTAGGCTGGGCAAACTGAAGCTCAAGCTCAACATAATCGAGCTTATTCTCATCATTACTTATTATTCATTTATAATGTTTTGAAGACTCACAACACACGTAAACACAAGTTTTATTAAACAATATTCTTTCATAGATAAGCGTAATATTTCACTATTAGTTATGTAAATTATTAAAATTATTTATTAAAATTGAATAACTAATAAACATCTTAATTTCTTTTTTGAAATAAGTTTGATTTATTTAAGTGTAAATTATTTGTGCACCAAAAGTATTTAAACGATTTTTGATTTGAAAAATGATTTGGCGACAAATCCAAAACCTTAGTCCGCCTTTTTTGGCTCACTAACAAAATTAAACGTCCAATACATTTGAAATTAATAATAAATTTTAATGTTAAAAATTCTTCAAACAATTTAAAATTGAATACAGCTAAAATGAATATTTCAATGTATGTAAACCTGAAGTTTTTATACCATTTTTATTTTTTCAGAAATTACGATATAGTGTACAGCCTATTATATAGAAAAGTCTGTTGGAGCCTAAGCCTAAAATCTATCAAGTCTAAAGCTTAGACTCAAGCTTACCGTCTATGAAAAATGTAGGCTTAGTCTCAGCCTATAGCCTCACCTAAAGTTAGGCGGACTAAAATTCTCATCACTATTTTTACCTCTCATTCTCCGTATCATTCTTTCTCATTCCCTCTCTCTTTTCTAAAAGGTGGGTTAACTTATAATTAGGGGCCGGATTTTCGGGACTTTAAACTAGCAAAAACGGGAAGGAATCAGGAGCCAAAAGTGAATGAAAAGAGGGAACAGTTCCGGGAAAAAGATATTTATTAAAAATCTAAGTAAACTATATTTTACAAAAATGAGTTAAATTGAATAAATGACACATTTTCAAATTAATAGATTCAGAAAAACTTTAACTGAATTTGACCGCATTTATAATTTTAGACATTCAGTTAATATTAAAGTTTTATCGTTTTACTATAAGATTTTCTTAAATATGTGCAAAGCGGGAACTTTCTTGAAATGTTCAATTCCAGGATTTTTAAGGAAAATTGGTCAAAACATGAAAAAGCGGGACAATAAAATTATTTTTAACTTAATGGTTTATAATAGTAGATATTATATTATAAATCTCACGGCTATGTGATCAAAGAAAAAAAGTGGTATTATCCGTGAATTTCCGATCCATACTTGTGATATTTGAAATTCATGATATACTGAAATTCACACTTAAATGCTAAGGTGGCAGCACTGTCGTTACTGAATATTCAATTAAAAATTTAGCTGTAACTTTTGACTAATGTGACTTTCAATGACATACGTAATAGAGTCTGAAACGGGCCTCAGACAAAATTTGTCGGGCTTTGTCGGGCTCGGGCTTTAACCTTAAAAGTTTTTGTCAGGTGGGGCTGAAGCTTTTAAAAAAGAGAAAGCCCGAAAATCTTTAAAATTCAATATTTTGAACAAATTATACTTTATTTCCAAAAAATAATTTCTACTTTTGGCATAAATTTAAATTAATCATATAACTTACTACAATAAACTAAACAGAATTTACAATTATTGAATATTCATTCATATTTTATTGAAATTCAAGCTATTTTGAAATGCATAAGTGATAAATTTTTTCAGTTTTGAAATGGGGTCGGGCTTTGAGTTTTTAAAATTGTTGGGCTTTTATCGGGCTCGGGCTTAAGGGTGTTGTGCCTATATCGGGCTCGGGCTTAAGGGTGTTGTGCCTATATCGGGCTCGGGTCTTAAATATTTTAAGATTTCGGACTCTAATACATAACACTTGCAGTAAATTTAGTGCTGTAACAGAGACAGTCGACAACACTGTTTGTTGACGTATATTTTGTTTAAACAATAATACGGCACAAGACTATTATAGAAAGTTTGTTTCTCAACCACTTCACTCTTTGTTCGTTATTTTAACGTATCATTAATTACTATAATAATATCATTAAATAATCAAATGTCGCAAATAAGTGATGAATACGTGAATCAAAGCAGTAAGTAATAATAATAATAATAATAATAACTAAAAATACATAATATAATTTGCATCATAAACTGCAGTTTCTATAATGGAAGCAACAGGTGATTCACAATCAATTGGTGATTCGCCTAAATTGTCGTTAACCGAACCATCTTTCCTCGTATTAAATGGTGACACTGTTGACGCGCGAACTCTTAAGGATATGTAAGAATTTGTGAGCAATATATTAGCATTATATTAGCATTAATAATTTTAAGATTTGGATTTAAACGCTCGACATCACCAGTCGGTCAATTGACAACAGCATATGATAGCATGATGTATAACATGAAACACCAAAATCGTGGCAAATGTATTATCTTAAACCATAAGAGTTATGACCCGAAGTGTCAGTTAAACGAAAGAAGAGGTACAGAAGCGGACGCCAAAGCGCTCTATACGTGCTTTCGTTCGCTTGATTTTGACGTCATCTTATACAACGACACCACTGCCAATGATATTATTACTATTTTAGATAAAGGTTTCAATTATACCGGTAATAATATAATATAAATAATAGTAATGTTTTATGTTGTTAGCGTCTCGAGACGATCACAGCGCGAATGACTGTATAGTGGTGTGCGTTCTGACACACGGAGAACAGGGCAGTCTGTGGGCACACGACCACAAGTACTCAACCGATATAATATTCAGCAAATTTAAGGGCGATGTGTGTCCATCGCTCGCCGGTAAACCTAAAATCTTCATAATCCAAGCGTGTCAGGGCGACAAATTGGACCCCGGAGTTGCTATTCGAGCGCTGGACGTGACCGACGCTGGAAGTCTTAGTTATAAAATTCCAAATTTTGCAGATTTTTTGATATGTTACAGCACAGTACCGGGATATTATTCGTGGCGTAACACTACTAATGGTTCGTGGTTTGTTCAGGCACTCACTCAAGTGCTCGGAGAGTACGCCAATCAATTGGATTTGATGGCTATTCTTACCATTGTTAACAGAAAAGTTGCGTACGAGTTCGAGTCAAATGTGCCAAATGATCCAGAATTCGATAAGAAAAAGCAGATTCCGTTCATCGCTTCAATGCTCACAAGACTTATATTTTTTCCGTCGAAGATCTAAGTGTAATTAAGTTAATTATGATTATTTAAAAAAGAAAAATTTACATTAATATGCATTATAATTAATGTTCGAATTTTATAATACAATGACTTCCCTATTTTCTAATGTTTATTATTATAGTTGGCACATATACCGTAAGTTTGTAAGGATTGTTTATTAAAAACTTTTTAAAAATATAATAGATATCGCTATTAGCTATAACATGCTATGAATATGTATGAGGATATTAAGTTAAATATCAAAAAATGATTTTCTATCAGATGGTAATGACATTTAGAAACTTTGTATTATCGAAAAAGTGAAAATTTGTCAAATATGTAAATTAAAAATTGAATATCATAAAAACTTTTATGTTTTCTAATATTTAAAAGTTTGCACCTAAGAATAACCATATTATAATGCATTAATTGTATTTATAATTACCGTAAAAACTATAGAATAATCGAACTGTTTATTCAATTTTTTTATAGTTTCAAAGTGATACAACTATTTTATTCGAGAAATAAAGTTATAATAGAACAATAATAAGATATACTGTACAAACTTTTGTAATGCTATGCGCTCTTATTTCTATGCTTTGTTTGTGCACTCATTTCAATTCATCACAACCAGTTGTTTTGTATTTATCAACAAATATATAGTTAAAGAGAATTCACAATTTAATTGTTATGAATGTTACTAATTAAGTATATTTACATATTTATTATACAAAAATAATCTATAATAGCATTGTTATAATCTAATCCAAATGTTCGTGTTGTGCCTCCGCTTCTCTCCAAGCATTTCTCACCGTTTCTGCAATCGTTTTGAATATATTTGATTTTGCAAACATGTAAGTAAAAAATGACAGAGAAAATAGCCACGAAATCAACAAAAGATAATCAAATTTAGGCTGAGGTGTACTAGAAAGTGGTCCTATAAGATCTTCATCGGTAATATTTGGTGGTAATAGCGGTGATATTCCAGTAAGTTGTGTAATGAACGTGACATACGATTGTATTGTTGGTTCGGTGTCATTGAGTTTGCAAACTAACTTTCCGTTATGGAAGAGTAACACACTCGGAACACCAACTAAACCATATCTCATATTAACACTAAATCAATTATATGATATAATAGTATTGTGTTCAAATATTATGTATGTTTTATTACCTGTTATATCCATAAGCATCGATAGCTAATACACGAAATTGTGGATAAATTCTAGCCAAAGCGTTGAAATGTTTGGCACACTTTGCACTAAATACGCACCATTTATAATAAAATATTACGATAACGCATTCACTTCCAGTGCTTTGACTTATATTTGGTCGCGATTCCAGATAATCCATTAATGCCGAACTATTTACTAGTAATAGCGTAGAACGTGTCTAAACATCAATACATCAATTGTATATAAGTATCGGTATTTCATTATTAAAGAAAGCAAAGCAAGTTTAAGACATATATATAGAACTAATAATGAATCATTTGTATACCAAATCTAATAAACACACACAAACATAATTCGTTATTATGTTATTTCTGGTATTTCATAATATCTTCAAAAAGAGGTATTTATATTGTTTTATTTTCTTCATTTTAGTCCGAATTAACGCACACTTTTTAATTGTTTTTAATCCGAAAAAGTCCTGCTCTGAATATTGTTTACAAAAATTTTGATGAAAATTTCAACATATTATAACCTCGAGATTAGTTAATTTAAGTTTTTTACAATATAAATAATTAATTCGCCCAACAAGTTAAAATTCACAAAAGAAAATATTAATTCCCAATTTGTAATTCATTGCAAATTAAATTCATTTGATTACTACGAAAGTCATTTAAAACAATTTAGGAACATTCATAATGGAAGCTCATCTTTAGATGATTTAAATATATAGTATTATTAGGATAATGTAAATAGTTTTAACCTTCGTAACATTAGCGCATTCTTAATCTAATTAATAATCTAACGTGACGACTATTAAGTTGCAATGTGTATGTCATAAGTATTAAGATATAGCGAGGAAGTGATAGACTTCTTGGACAGTACCTAATAATTTTTAGCTCACTATGAGGCCTTTATTAATGATTTTTCATATTATTTAATGTCTTAAAACAGCCAAAATACGTTAAACTTGCTAATAATAGTTTTATAATCAATATATTTAGAAATGCGCGCCGTTATAGTGAATAGGGAAGTGACAACCAATCAGAAATAGTATTCTCGCTCAACATTATTGCTATGGTATTCTAATGATATCAAAACAAGTGAACGCAACATAAAAGTGAAGCTGCACTACATTTAACTGTGTAACGTTTTAACATTAAATGTCCAATACTTACATACATACGTCTACAAAATAGTTGTATGTGCTCTCAATTTAATATATTATTGCATTGATTTGTACCTAATTAAGCAACAATTTGTTTAATATTGGTTTGCGCTATTGTTAGTAGTAGTGGTAATATCAACAGTACTGGTATTGGTCTTCGCCATTACTTTGTGCGCTTGTAGTGATAGAGTAGTGATACAGTGGTGTTGTGTTGTGTATGTTATGTATGTTATGTGTATTTAGTGCTATCACTACTGTAGTGTGCGTTTGTGTGTTGTGTTGTGTGCGTCGAACTGATTGCACAACACCAACATTATATTATTATTATTATTCTTATTTGTAACAAAGAAAATTATATAACTATTATTATTATTATTGTTAACGTTGTTGTGATGCGAGCTTCCATTTAATTGTTGCGAATGTAAGTGAAGATATATTATTAATATTATTATTATTATCATTATTATTATAATAATCAATATATTGATACTATATAATATCATTATTATATAGCAATAGCAATAGTGGTGGCAATGAGTCGCACTAATTTAAAACAACAGCTAATGAAAGAGCAACTTCATCAGCAAGAAATGAGGGAGAAATGTCAGTCACGTATGAGACAGTGTCTACCATTACCGCAGTCTCCGTTAGCTCTTCAGCCGCAACATCAACACCAACAGCAGCACAACTCATGCTCAGCTTCTGCACCGACAGTACCATCGCTTACATATAATCACTTACAATCGCATCAATTGATGCAAAAAGTACAACAAAATCAACACAACCAGATGAGAGCTCTGGAAAATCCGACAAACTATCACGTGTTGCAAACTCAGAAACAGCAGCAGGTGCTGAAAGTGACGTCTTCAGAGCACAATCACAACGCTAACAATAATGGGTTGTCCAGTCAGACTCACTCACAAGCGCTCAATGGGTTGGCATCACAATCGCAATCAAGCAACACAAACACTGTAAACGGACCTCAATCTCCTTTCCCTCTCAGTCCCGACAGTCCATTATCCGCTCCTCCGAGCTCTGTATGTTCCACATCCGAATTAGATGACGTATTCGATGTGTTGGGAAGTTTTGACAATCAGTCAGAGATAGTTGATAGTGCCATAGCTAACACATTACCCGCTGATATTAATTACTATCTTGAAGAACCTGTACAAACTGCCACAAACAAAGCTCGATCGGGTAACGTCTCCACGTCGTGCCCGCAATTGACTGAGCAAGAGATTAAAGCGTGGCAAAAGGATAGGATTAAAAAAGATAATCACAACCAAATTGAAAGGAGACGCAGGTATAATATTAACGATCGCATTAAAGAACTCGGAACACTTCTACCCAAACCTGACGAGTCAAAGCATTATGATCTTATCAAAGATATGAAACAAAATAAAGGCACTATTCTTAAAGCATCTGTTGATTATGTTCGAATGCTTAAGAAGGAAAACAACAGAATGAATGAACAAGAAAAGAGATACAAAGAAATGGAATCTGAATACAGACGTTTGCAAATGAGAGTCAATCAATTGGAGCAAGAATTGAATGCTGCGAGTGTTAACAATAGCAATAGCTTTCAACCATGGACTCCATTGGTATGTACTGTACTAGTATTGTAGTATTGCTAACATACAAACATTACTAATGTCTAATAACTATGTCTATAGGTTGAAGTGGAAAGCAGTGATGTGAGCGAATTACTCAATGGCATCACTAATGTGATGACAGACTGTAACGAAATGCCTATGAGTGAGATGAGCGAAATGAGTGTGAGTGAGGCAGACATTTACAGTTTGGCTGCTCATACCAGTTTAAAGGGTATCATCAAACAGGAGTACATGACACAGTCACAGACACTCAATCAGACACAGACACTCACGCACTGCGCCACAACGCGCACACCGATGTCACCCATACCCAGTCAGTCGAGCTCAGGTCTTGGTTCAGGATCGGGATCATCGATTCCATCTCACAGTCCTGCTCAACAATATTTTCATTTCAATGAGTTGATGGAAGCACCACACGATCCCGTGTTATCTGCTGCCACACTCAATATTAAAACTGAAGCCTATTCGCCTCAATCTATGGATATTTGCAACTAATGGAATCTCGCAACCAATGCTACACACCATACATATATATACCATATATGCCATACATATGCAGTACATACTGGACATGTAATGTCTTATATGGTATATCGTATATCGTTATAATATCGTTATCATATGCTTCCATAAGTTGCAAATTAATATAATTATTATTATTATTATTATAACTATTATTATTAACGTTCTATTTAAAGTACTTTTTTTACTCATAAGTAAATAGAGATCATAATATGTGCCGAAAATGATAAACCGAACCGTCAGAACTAATGTGCAATTATTTTTGTCCAATTTGTTGAACAATTCAATTTTATAAACTATGATATGATATATTTAAATATATAAAGATACTCATTAATGAAAGTATATTCTAAAATTAGTCAAATATTTTTCAATTCAAATCAATTATTGCATAATTTACGAGTTAAGTTTGAATCAATGCTAATAATATGTAATTGCTTTATTTTTAATAATATCAACAAATTAGGTAACTATTATTGATCGAGTCATTAACTAATTTCAGTCAAATTGTTTGTTAAATAAAAGCTCAATTGTTATTTAAAAAAAATAAAAAATTCGTTCAATAAAAATCATTCATTTATTATACTGTACTATACTCTAGTTTTAGTTTTATTTGATTGAATGATATTATTAGTTATTGCAGAATTGCACGCATCATTAACCAAATATTATGATATTAAGTATACATTAACTTATGCCTCGAATTTGGGTAGACTTTACAGACTGTAACTGTTACGTGTTGTGTTTATTTTGCTAATAGTAACTATAATAAACACAATTTAAACACAATTATTTGAGAGTAAAATTGAAGATCACAACACTTGTGATTATTTAATTCGTAATATATTATGATAATCAAATCAAACATAATGAACGCATGCATTGCACGTAATATGAAACAAAGCACATTAAGCATTAAGTAATCAAATGAAATGAAAATACCTCATTACTAATTGCAGTACAATTCAGTTTCGATTCATTACTAATATTGAGCGCATTATTCGACGTTATATTAGTATCGATCATCACATCTGGTTTTATTATTTCGAGTAATGTTTGATTCGTTGAATTATTAGTTGCATTATTTTCGGATTGATTGGTAATTGCCATAACATTTGAATGGTAACAGAAAATCATAACCAAACACGTGACACATTTCATCTTATTTGCCAATTAATACATAAACACGTGAACCACAAGCTAATAGCAGATAATTCGCTTTATTGTTACAGTAAGTGAGTATTGATATGCGTCTAACATTAGACGACACATTCGCGTTATTCAACATTTACTCAAAAACTGTTTGCTAAATAATGCTCTATTCGTTGCGCCATCTCTTGAATCATATGCGCAAACAATAAAACTATCAAAATAAGTTTGATAAACATTTGTTACTGTAAAATCAAAAGTTGATGTAATATGAATAATGAACGCATTCTGTTTTGCGAGTGAGCACAGCGGTTCTTATTATTTAAAACAAATTTCGTTATAAAATTTACAACCAATAAGATAACCATTGACAAACACGTTCAACTATACTTTACAACAATGATTGATTTCATTACATTATATAATATAATGTAATGCATTCTAGACAATGACAGAAACAACAAATTGTGATTATAATACTAATTGTGATGTTTGTCTCATTACACCATAACTGACACGTTCACAACGTTTAGCGCTTAGAAATATTAAAATCGAAAAATTTAATTAATTCTTAATGAAATGAATAAGTTTATCAAAATTGAAGTGAATAATAAAGCAATATTTGATGCAATAATAATAAAGCATTATCGTACTAAATATTAATGAAAATTAAAAAATTTATAAAACAATGGCAGTGTTATGATATGTGGTTTCACTAATAAAGTTTATTCGTTTGGATCTATCGTATGATGTGGACTCGAAGACGCAAGTGTAGGCGGCATTGGACCCTATAATATAAATTATATAAATTAATAATGATTTAAATGATTTAATCAGTTAATAAATTACTCCAGAGTATGGTTTCCAACCGCAACCTGGAAGTGGAAGTCCATCGTTGCCTAAAGGACACGGAGCATCGAGGCCTGCCACGCCCTAACAATGCAACAATACATTTACAATAATGTTAATCGTTGATCGTTAATATACTAATATATTCAATTCACAAATAATCATATGCAATCGCTATAAAATCAATCCATAACTATTAGCGTTTAACATTTCAGTGGATTCGGTGGCAGAAAAAAATTACTTTGAATGCTAATAACTTTTTTATTGAATTTGATAAGTAGATGAGAGTTTATGTATTATCCACTAGAGGTTGAAAAATGTTCATATTTACACTCCCATTCCCTCCCGCAATTAAAATTTTAACTCCCGCAGGTCCCGGGTTGCATTAGCCTTAATGTTGAGATTTTTTTCATTCCCGCAAATTTCATGTGTTTTATTATTAATTTCACTCCCACGGGATTCCCGCGGGTCCCACTTTCAACCTTTATTATCCACTTCACTATTCTATTTAAAAATTTTGTATCAATAAATATATATGCACGAAAATATGCACGTAAAACATAATGAAAACATTAAAAAACGGTACTTTACATTTACAAAGTAAGATTATAAAGTGAATTTTCAAAAATTTTATTTTATATTCGTCATTACATTTTAAATAGTATAATTTGAAGACTTTAATAATGAAGATTAGTTTTAGCATTTTGTTTCACATACACTCTATTCAAGTTAAAGTAAACTAAACTTTTGTCAATGTATATGCAAAGTTTCTTTCATAAGAAAAGTTCCCGTTTTATTATACCCTTTTCATCTCAAATGAGCAATAAAATAGTGGTCATTATTAATTAATGTCACATTTCATTGAAAACTAGGAAAATAATGCATTATTTTTAATAATGTCACTAAAACTATGAAAATATGCATATTCTTTCAAATTCTTTAAAATATGAATGCAAAGCCTAAAACCTAACTTTTATGCATTATATGCATTTTCGGTTATGTCCTAAAACGCAGTCACCAACAAAATATTGTCATCGTTACAGAAATTACAATCCAAATTAATTTATTTTTACAATGAAGAAATTTCAATTTAGAGCAGATATTAATTAATTTTCTTACAAAATAAATTTAAATATTAATTCTTATTAATTAATATTAGTTTTTTATAGAAATGTTCATTATTATAATATTTATTTTTCATAGTTAATATTTTTCAGGTTTACTTGGATTTGTCTGTAAACATGTTGCAGTGTTGACGGTGGCTGCGTTTTAGGACATAACCGACTAGGTTAGACTAATGTATGCATTTTGTGGAGAACAATGAAAAAGTGCCCTCTATTGACCATGGTATCCGGACATTACTTCCAAATCCATTACTTCGAAATCCATTACTTCGAAATCCATTACTTCGAAATCCATTACTTCGAATGGACAGTACTTCGAAAGGACGTTTCTTTGAATTCAAAGTACTTCTTTGATTTTTAATGGAAATTTTTTGAATTTTTTGACACCCAATGTTCAGAACACTCCATAATCGCTCGAAATCAATTTTTTGTAATTTTCAATATTATATGCTATATTGCAGGGGTTTCTAAACATTAAGAGTTAAAAAATTTCTATTAAAAAAATTTTGCGAATAATTCGAAGTAACGTCCATTCGAAGTAAAGTACATTCGAAGTAATGTCCGTGAATCACTGACCATACCTACTATATGGGCATACAAGTATTTAGAAATGTCAATGTCAATAGAGTGCACTTTTTTCATTGTTCTACACAAAATACATAGTCTCATAATCATAGGCAGCAAAGTATAAAAAAATTCGTAAAATTTGAAACCCGAACTTCTACAACTTCTACAAATTTGGAACTTCTACAACTTCCCTTTAATAGCCTGAACCCCAAACTTCTATGAACGTTAGAGTCTGAACCCGAACCTCATATCTGGAATCTTATAAATGAACCTCTATTACACTTTTTCAGTTTTAAACGTGATAGTGAATGTTTAAAATTAAATTTTCTCCCATAGTTTCAAAATATTATTTTTTTTCAAACTTCGATAGAAAATTGTCAGATATATGGATTTGACTTTGTCCGTCTGTGTGTGTCGCCACTCTGATAGGAGGCTTTTTTAGTGAAAAAATGTTAAAATAGGAGGCTTTTTAAGTGAAAAAATGTCAAAATAGGAGGCTATTTTAGTGAAAAAGTGTCAAAATAGGAGGCTATTTTAGTGAAAAAGTGTCAAAATAGGAGGCTTTTTTAGTGAAAAAAATGTCAAAAGGGAGAGACTCTTGTTAGTGGCAGGGCCACTGTATAATTTTTTGTTAGTGGCAGTGCCATTGTATAATTTTTTGTTAGTGGTAATAATGATATTAATAAAATTTTTGAGGGAAAATATTTATAATGAAAAAGAATTTACTGAAAATACATACAAAATTAGTTGCAAAAACTATCAAAACCTTTATGGAACCTCATGTAAACCCGAACCTCTAAACCTCAGGTTCAATGTTCTCAGATGTACGAACCTCGAACCCGAACAACTTTTAAAACGTAGATCCTAAACCCGACTTAGAGGCTGAGATTCGGGTTCAGGTTCTACAGGTTCTGAGTCATCATCAGAGCCTCTACTTTTTGAAACAAAAACAGGCAAATTTCAGTCGGAAATTCGGACAAAAAATAGATATTTTATGTTGACATAATTTTTTAAAAAAATTTTAAAATTATCTTTCCTTGATTTAAAACTTTTGAGAAAACTTGTCAAAAAATTTTTTAAGTCTCTACTTTCTCACAAAAACCTTGTTTTTAAGTATAAATTTCTTAAAAATAGGATAATTTCGGATAAATTTAGTAAAATTCGGAAAATTTTAAAAACTCTAAAATTTCGGAGATTTCGGAAAGTTAAATGGGGTTAATCTTATTTATAATGTGTTAACATTTACAACTATTTAAAATTCTGAAAGTTTTAATCAACAAAAAAAAGTCGGATATCCGAAAAAGTAGAGACTGGTCATCATTAAGGATGTGAAAAAAAACGGGAAACATCCAATTTTAATAAAGCCTTTGATTTCCAGAAAATTAGTAAAATTAAAAAAAAGAATTTCCAAATTTTCCCGTTTTAATAAATTATCTTTGAATTCCCGATTTTTCTCGTTTTAATGATAATTTGCTTTTTTATTCCCGATTTGTTGGTTATTCAAATTTTAAGATTAATTTTGACATTGGAAATTAAATTTTATAACTTTCTTAAAACTTTTATAAATTTTTTCTTTGACGCATTGGAAGCTATATTGCATTTTTATTTTAATTGAATTAAGTTCTATACTGTTCCATAAAATCTACATAACTGTATAAAATTACTGTTTTTAAATTATAATTGATAATTTTTTATCTGACTTCGATAAAATCAAGGCAGGTATATGGATTTGGGAATGTCCGTCTGTCTGTCCGTGTCACGCTCTCTCTTTGATAATATTGGGATTTTCCTCGATACTAAAAAAGAGATTTTTCTTTATGTTAATAATGGGATTTTCCTCGATACTAATAAAGAGATTTTTTTTTATGTTAATAATGGGATTTTCCTCGTTACTAATAAAGAGAATTTTATTTTTGATAATAATGGGATTTTCCTCGATACTAATAAAGAGATTTTTCTTTGGATTTTCCTCGATACTAATAAAGAGATTTTTCTTTGGATTTTCCTCGATACTAATAAAGAGATTTTTTATCTGACTTCGATAAAATCAAGGCAGGTATATGGATTTGACATTGTCTGTGTCCGTGTGTCGCCACTCTCTTTTATAATAACGGGATTTTCCTCGATACTAAAAAAGAGATTTTTCTTTATGTTAATAATGGGATTTTCCTCGTTACTAATAAAGAGAATTTTCTCTTTGATAATAATGGGATTTTCCTCGATTCTAATAAAGAGAGTTACTGGCATATGCCACTTTGGGCGGTAATATAGTATAAAACCCGAACTAAACCGGCATATGCCACTAAGGGCGGTAATATAGTATAATACCCGAACTAAACCGGCATCTGCCACTTTGGGCGGTTATATAGTATAAAACCCGAACTAAACCGGCATATGCCACTTTGGGTGGTAATATAGTATAAAACCCGAACTAAACCGGCATATGCCACTTTGGGCGGTAATAAAGTATAAAACCCGTACTAGACCAGCATCTGCCACTTTGTGAGGTTATATAGTATGGAATCCGTAATAAACCATCTGCCATATTAGGCATTATAGTAAGCGGGGAGCAAGCGAACGTAGTGAGCAAGCGACCACTAATAATCATTAAACAATAAAATAATATCCATATATCTAACAGAAATTTAAATACGAAGTCAGATATTATGACCGTTACGATCTTGTTTTAAAATAATGTAATGTTTTGCGAAATACAACATACTATTTTTTTGTGAATATAACTAAAAAAAGTAAAATATTTAAAAAAATACTTATTTTTTTTGTTTCCCGAATAATTTCATCATTAATTAAAGCATAATTAATTAATACAAACGGAACGGTTAATGACAAAATTATAGTCACTATAACTCGCATTACTGTATATTATAGTTGCCAAAATTTCTGTTTTTAGAAGAGGGAGTGAGTTTACAGAAAATTTCTCCAACGGAAACAAAAATAATGTTCCGGCTATTTTATTCTAATATTGTTATGAGAATGTCATTAAAATTCATATTCTATAATTCTATGAGAATGATGCGCTCATGCCATTGCGATTATAGGATGATAAAGGAAATTGTCATATCTATTATATTTATAAAAGTTTCTGTGAGAAAGTTTCTCTTAACAACCATACAATAAATAGTCTATATGTTATCTTTTATATCATAACCAGACTTCGGATTTTTGGTGAAAACAAATTTGGAAATTTGGTAGTTATTTGGGGATAAAAAATTGAGATTTTGGTGGTTATATAAAAACACTAATTCTATCATAGAAAATTCTTGTAATTAAAAATTAAACATTGTCTTCAATAATTTGATAGCTCAATAGGAGTTTATGTGCTGATTTCTTGGAAGGAAAGGTCAAAACTCGTTAAATTTAATTAAAAAATTTTTACAATTCGATCAAATTTAATGGGTCTCGAAAACTCATCGGATTTAACAAAAAATCCGAAGTCTAATCATAACATATTTGATTAAATAACAAGTAAGTATTTAATTTTAAATTAAGCTTTTAGTTTTCACAATTAGTGTAAATTAACAATTTTTCTTATTTCATTGAAAATTGATATTTTAAAATTATTTAAATCTCTATCAACTCAGATATACTAACAGTTTCTTACTCGAGATTAAAAAATTAATTTTTAATATAATCAGAGACTGGATTATTAGAGTATACCTTAATTTGACTCTGAAGTCCAAATTCACACTAATTTTCATATTTAGCCATGAATGGTCCACTTTTACCGTAATATTTCAGTATGTATTACTTATAGAAGCCGAATAAATATTTTATTCTAGTAAAACACTTTACAAGTTTAAATTTATAAAAATTCACATCTTTTGAAATTTTTTTGTACAATAAATAAAGGATTTTTATTCTCGTAAACTGGAAAGAAATTCTCAAAATTTTTTTTACTAATTTATCGATTTTGCTTGCAATAAGTAATTTTCCATAGTTACACTCCGATCCGAAGTTCTATAAATTCTCGAAAATCTAATCGGATTTAAGCTACAATTTTCCACGTTTTGGTTAAAGTTACAGGGGTCTGAAAATTCAGCGGATTTAAACGATTTTTTTTCTTAATTTGGCATCAAAATAAGCTTTTTAATTTTTTAAAAAGTTTTTATGTGTAAATCCGGTCTTTAACAATAAGTATAAAAGTTTGATTGTGTTGGTCATGAATTGTTTTAACCGTATACTCTAATTAAATTCTTTTTGGCGGTATTAAAATATGCTATGATATAGTTTGTTTAAAAATTTCAAAATATTTTACTAATTATTCTTTCCACTACTTTCTAGGATAGAAAAAGTAAATAAAATTTAGAAAAAAATTACCTGTTCTCCTTTATCACCTTTTTCTCCTTTTTCACCTCTACGGCCAGACTTACCCTGAAATTTAATATTTTAATAACAAATTTTTATAATAACAACTGAAGCTAGAAAAAAATCATAACACTAAAATATATTATATACTTTTTGATTACCTCACAAAATTAATTTAAACATAATAAAATTTAATAACCCGTAAATGGTTATAAATAGAACTTAATTGATATGTGATGAATAGATTAAAAAGATTACCTACCAAAGGACCCAAATCACCTTTCAGTCCTGTTGGTCCCTATACACCAAAAATTCATGAAATACTTAATACGAATCTATATATATATATACTTATATAAGTTAGGAGCAATATAAAGGGAAATTACGTAATATAATACAAGAAACAAAGCATTTTGCATGATGTGGTCAATATTAAGTGTTTAAACAATCATTGGATTTTTATTACAGCGATGGCGAGCCATATAGAAAATCTCAATAATAATATAATAAATAAATTTATTTTTTAATTTGGTTTTACTGTACCGGAAAGCCTGGAATGCCATCAGTTCCCTAAATTGAATGATTAGGCAGCAAAAAGTAAAATAAAACGAGTGGAAGTAAAATAAGCTTAATTGATGTTTGAGCCTTACCGGTAGCCCGGGTTCACCTTTCTCGCCACGCTGTCCTGTTTCACCTCTATTTCCCTTTAAAATATATTAATTTAATTGATCGTGAATAATGGTCATGAATAGCGCATACCTTCATACCGTCCAGACCGGGCGGACCCTGAATTAAATGACCACAAAACATACAAATGCAATGCTTTTAAACTTAATATCAAATTAAATCGAAAAATATAAAATGGAACATAATTACAATTCCACTTTTTATTTTATTCCCAGCATCACATCTTTTATTCAATATTTATTTATTAACATTGATATATAATATAAATATATTTATTCACAAATATTTGATATTTAATATAATCTAAAATCAAAATAATTAAATTGCTTCATTTGATTGAATGATTGATGTTCTAAAGAATGTAATGTATATACAAATTGCTTTCATACCATCAAACCCATGCCAGACGCCATTCCAGGTTCACCTTTTAAACCCATAGGTCCAGGAAGACCTAAAGGACCAGATTCTCCTTTTTCTCCCTAAAAACAAGTTAAATCACACAAACTTAATAAACACCAATTTTCAAACTATACAGCTGTAGCTATTTGTTATATTACAGGCTCTCCTTTTTGTCCAGCTTCTCCTTTAAGACCTGGTGGACCACGAATGCCTTGTTCACCCTTAATAAAGTATTACGAAATATTTATTATTTAGTTCCAAATTATATAATCATTACATACAGGAGGCCCTGAAGGACCTGGAGGTCCAACTGATTCGAATCTGTCACCAAAAGCTTCATAATCTTGTTTCATGAACGCCCGTAAAGACTTTTTAGAACATATTTTAAATAAATAAATTAATCGATAAACTTAGTAAATACATACAGAGGGTTCACCCTTGTCTCCGCGGTCACCTAAATTATAATTTAGTTTGTTTATTTGTTAGTCGTTCGATAGTCATTAAAATCATAATGTATTGAGAAAGGAAAAGAAAACTTATTACCTTTCGAACCAAGTTTTCCTGGAGGTCCAGGTAACCCAGGAGGTCCCATCATTCCTGGAGGTCCAAGTTCGCCTGGTTGTCCTTTTATAAACTTAATTGCATTATTAATCTTTTTAAAAATTTTATACCATTAGGTCCTGGTGCACCAGGCAATCCGGGTGGACCCTGTGGACCTGGGTCTCCGTCGCTTCCAGCTAACCCTCGAGGTCCAGGTAAGCCAATATCTCCTTTAGAGCCTTCAATACCTTTTAAACCAATTGGACCGCTTTCCCCAGGCAAACCGGGTTCGCCGGGTAAACCACGAGCACCAGGTTTTCCAGATTTTCCCTATTATTTAAAACACGAATAATAAAAACTTAGCAAAAATTAATTTAAAACTTCATCCAATTCTAAAATTTTCAAGTGAGAAATCAAATATTTCCCAAATTATGTTTACAGTACTATACTGTAAGTGATGAAAATTAGAGGTCTATTATTGGTCACAAGGAAAGAGAAAGCAAGCGGGATGCGAGTGAATGTAAATAACATTAAAAATTAAGGGACGGAAGGGATTGCTGCACGTACCCGTAAATTACCTTAATCCCGAATTAAAACTAATTTCACTAATATTTTGCATTTAAAATAATATATCGATGCAGATAACAATTTAAGCCTGGATACACTTTGGTCAAAATTCTTCGGATTTTTAAAAAAACAATTTTTCTATACGTGGTCAATCCTGGGCAACGACTTCACCGTTAGTGAAACTGTATTTTAAGATGCATATACAGCATTTTATTAAGAAGCTATTTAATACATTTAATACTTTATATCGTAATTTTCATATAAGACTTTTTATATAAAGACCTTTCACGATACTAAACACATTATTGTAACATTAATGACGTATTATTAATAATTATTATACAATTCGGTTTTATTCGATTAAGAAACTACAATAAATTGCATTAAATATTTACTAATTAAATGACGTTTTTATACTATCGGCTCTTGGTATTAAATCTAATTTAATTGTTAAGGTCTTAATATGAAAATTACGATAGTTTTTAAATTTTTTATATCAACACCATTTTAAGGAATCTTTGGGGAAAGCGACGGGATTTTACATCTGCGGGAAGGGATAAGTGAGAAAAGATAATTTTAGTTGCGGATGGGAAATATCAAAATTTGTATCATACATAAAATCAAATACTAAAAACATATATTACAAATATATTGAACATTTAATTGACAAATAACATTTAATATTAAGATTGTTACTTACATGAGTGTTAACGTAAAAATAGTAATGTTAGTAATTTGATCGCACAATAAAGAGAAAGAAACACTAATATTCGTTTGAAAAATGTATCGAATTACATAATAAATGTGATGCTGGGAAACCCACAAATAAAAATTATGTGATAATAAGATAATAGATAGAAAAATACGGACCCGTTTACCCCTTCGTCCCCTTTCACCTTTGTCTCCCTTTTCTCCGTGTTCTCCAGGAGGACCGGGAATTCCAACATCACCCTAAATATGGTAAGCAAATAGGAAAACAAAGCACAGAATAGCAACATATATTAAAGTCAATATTTTTGAGTCTAAGCACAAAAAGATTAGTTTTGCTCAACATTTAATCTTCTACATAACATTTAAAACATACAGATATTTTATACTGTCTAATAACATAGATATTTTAAATTATTAATTTATAGATAATTTATAAAATTTTAACAATTTATTTTCAAATCTCATACTTTTCTTCCAGGGGGTCCAGCAGGTCCAGGAGGTCCAGGAGGACCTTATTATAAAAATTGATGACATAATAAAATCCGCGAACAATAAAAAAGAAATAAGTTACCAGCTGGTCCTTCAATAAAACCAGTTGGGAAAGCGTTTCCATCCAATGTTGTGGTCAATCCTCTGTCACCCTTCTCCCCTTTGTCTCCCTTTTTCAGTGAAAAATCAATAATTTAAAACTTATAATATTAATCACACTCATAAATTATTTTAATTTAAATATCTAACCAATTAATAACTTACCTTAGGACCTGGTAACCCATCTTTTCCCATTGGACCGACAGTTCCAATTGGTCCAATAGGTCCTTTTTCTCCTGCAGGGCCCTTGAATTTTCATAAAATTTAATGATACATTTTTTTAACTAATGCTACTTACAGTTTCTCCAGGAAGTCCAACTCTACCATCAAATCCTGGTAATCCTGTTGGTCCCGGTGGTCCCGCCGGTCCAGGGGGTCCTATATTTCCAGGTTCTCCCTATTTCAATGATTCATATATTATCGATTAAATAGTTAATGAAAAGTTTTGAATTATAGTTCTAAGCTTAGATTAACAAATGGATTTTGGTTCTTAAATCTTCACTTTAATATTCAAGCTGCGAGTCTGTTCACGTGAGTGTTTGATTGAGAAAAACTTCTTCAGAACCAATATTTATGTGATCACATATTTTTTTAATGAATAGTTAAATTTTGTAAGACCTGTGTAATTCGCAATTTTTCATATAAACTTACAAGTATTTTCTTACAATAGCTTTTGCTAAATAGTAATAGAAATTAAAACGTTTGCCTAAACAGTAAGTGAAGATTTAATAATCAAACTCACTTTTGATAAGATTTCAATAGAAATCAAAATCAAATAAAATCAAATAAGTAGTCTCTTAATGATATAGATAGAGTCCTTCGTTACCGTTCACAATAAAAAAATTAAATTGGCGGTCAAGACCTGTTAAGTTAACATTACCGTTAAATATTATATAAAATCGGCGGTCAAATAAACCAATTCAACCGTTAAATATATATTTCTTTTCAAAAACTTCAATATTTAAGTCATAAATTACATTTAGAATAAAATATATATTAAAAGTTGACTTGACTTTTTATTTTAATAAAGAAATTGAAGAAAAAGACCGGTTATAAGACCGGTGGTGACCATTAATGACCGCCGTTTTAAAATATATATACCGGTTAATTACCGGATTGATTCCTATTTTATAGTTTAATGGCATATATAGAGACATTCTTTACCGGTTGTGACCGATATTTAAGATTTTAAACGTCCAAAATAATTAAGAA
>JAQIVF010000480.1:0-22007 GCA_034698365.1 Steganacarus magnus
TAAGCTATGATAACATACATGTTGTGATTACGTCACATAAAACATATGATGATTCACTAAAGTATTTCAATTTAAAATAGTAATTCACACTGGTTTTGGCTGATCTATAATTTAGTGCGCATTTGATTTAGAAAACTTAATCTTAATGTAAATGAAAAATAGGATGAACAACATTTTTTAAATTAATTATTATTTGCTCATTTATTTCATAAACTCACAAAAATATGGGTTTTAACCCATAAATCCTAATGTAACGCTATTTATCTTAATAAATGGTTTTCAGATTTTATAACATCCGCGGAAATCTGCCACTTTTGCTAAATTTAACATAAAAGCATGTGTAAGTTGTAATGTTGTTTCGTTAAAATTTCAATATAAATCCAAAATAGAGACGGAATATTCCGTTTATTCTCTATAAATAGCCTTTTATTGCAGTGCTTCTCAAACTTTTATGTATTTCGATTCGATTTCTAAACAAAAATGTTTTCGCGACCATTACCTAACGAAAAAAATTCACTACTGTTCCATTACAAGGAAAAATTTAAAAAATTCCTTTATCTCAAGCTTTTTAAATTACCGTTCCACTATTTTGCAGTGTATTTAAATCATTGATGTAATTCCAAAAGTAATGAGGTTTTGTAAAAAATTTAGCTTGGATTTAATTTAAAAATATTAAATTTTTAGGATTAATTAAATCAAACTTTTAAAAATTGTTATTTTATTTTCGAAAGTACTAAAATACATGTAACGTACCACTATAAAAATCCAAAATTCTATTACCGGACAAAATCTGACCAAATCTCCAATTCCACAATTCCACTATAGTTTCACTAACAACGAAATTTTAATCATTCGTAACCCTAATTTCAATTATTTTAAATTTTCAAATTCATACTTATTTCAATTTTCATCAATGATATTTAGTCAGCACACAGTGATCCAATGCCCATATAGGGTATTTTATCACATCCTAATATTAGTGGCAGCTACAGCTTAAGACTCATCGAGTTATGAAACTGTTAACCAATAGCTACCAAATCAATAGTTGGGAATACGATTACAACTGATTACTTATCACCACTCATTAGCAAATTATACCCATACGCCTGGTTAATTTCTGCTTTGTAGGAAAGGTAGGATAGACCCACGAACTTTCAATACTTGATCAATTAGTCATTACAGTATATAGTAGTAGATCGATATCTGACAAAAATGATTTCAGTGATCATGGTTAACATTACTGAACAGTGCTGTACTGTATGGTCGAATAGTTCAGGTCAGCTGTATTAGTGGTAGGGTGAGCGCAATAACTTTAAATACCGGATCAGTTCCCCACTACCAAGAAAATCGATATTTGACCAAAAAATTTTCAATGATAAATAAAATTAGGATACATAGTAATATGATCATTATTCACTGGGAGTTGTGCCTCTTCCTGTGTGTTTCTAACTCTGTGGAAACTCTAATTAAATGTATTTTTAATCATTTTTATTACATTTAATAATAAACATCTTATTTTATAAAATTAAAGTCTAACTTTCATTAAATGTGTTTTAATAAATTGTGATCAAACAGATAAATAGTTGTCGACAGTAGTCGACTGGCGCCCGAATTAAGCATATTTGGAATCTCTGAAACGCTGCGGAAAATCAGAACCTTACATTTGTCGCCCTACGAACAGGGACAGAACACAGAAGTTTAACGATCTACTTCTAGCTATCCGTAAAATAAAAATCGTCAATTGGTGGTAAGCTGATAAATAGTACTTTAAACACTACTGGTGGTCGCCGAAATTGCAATAACTCATCATTCAAGCAACTCGTTGAAAATCGGTCACTATCAACCGTAGCAGAACGTCTAAAACCATAAAAATCAAAAGGCACAAAGAAGAAATTACATTCACTCAAGTCAACGTTTCCACAGAACAACGACAGTAAATACAGCTATAGGTCAACGAAGAAACACTGTTAACAAATACGACGTTCAACAGCAAAGTTAAGTAAATTCTGTTAACGCAATCTAAATTACGCAAAGAACTATAAATGCAATGTCATATGAAATAGAAGATTATAAAGCATTTAACACTATAATTGAGGCGCTCGTAGCTAAAAACGATAGATCACTAATAGACATAACATATGACCAACTCGCAAAAATCTATCTTATTAAGTGCAGCACTGATTATTTAAGCTTTGAATATAAATCAGTTAATGAAGTCAGTATCAGAGATAATCACAAAGAGTAATTTGGAAAGAAAATTGTCATTAAGATCGAACATAGAGTTTAGGAGTTTGTTCGATAACGCTAATAATTTTAAATGCATAATAAAACCAAATAAAGAAAAATGGGATATATTTATTAATGGAAGAGATCCAATAGGAATTGTTGACTTTGATATAGTACAAGACGCTATATACGGTATCATAGAAGCAGAGAAGAAATTAACTTATATTCAAATCGAATTAAATATAATATTAAATTATCCTGAAGAAAACATCAGTATCGACACTGGTGAAATATTCTTTGAAAATCCAAGAAAATAAAATATTAATCAATCTCAAATTCTAATGTCAATAAAAATTCACTGCTTTTCTGACTATCGCGCTATCACCTTTGGGCTATTATGCAAATATGATCAAACATTCAAATTTAGACTAATGGTTAAGCCACATAATCACAAATATTGTCTCGAAAGCTCAAACTCTAGTTCATCCTATAAGTTCAGTTCTGAGTGCAACTATGAAGTAATTAACATTTTAAAACTTATCAACAAATCATTAACTAAACTAAATTTGTTCACGAGTGTGACCATTGGGTCTGATCCGATTATTCCATTCGAGGAATCTCAACACACTACTCATCATTCTGGTATCGGTTCATTTCTACAGTGTATTGAAGGAGTTGTTCAAGATAGGCGAACCCAAACTATTAACACTATGTATAAAACAATATGTGGCCAACTCAGGATAATCCTTTCGAGTCAGATTTTTCGGAACCGAGGTTGTACTAAATTTTAGTCTCTTTTTCTTTATTTCAGTTGGTCTGCCCAGTTCAATATATTCAATTTCTTCCTGAGTAAGTGTTGGTTCGCTATCCATTTCCTCCTGAGTGTGTGTTGGCTCCGTGTCAGATGAAGGTATAATGGAGGCCTCGATTCTACTGAGTTTTTGTCTCTTTCTAAGATTCTCTATATTTCTTCTCCTGCGCCGTTTTTCAACAATCTTTCCCATAAGACTGCAATGATCCTGTTTTGCAAGTTCACTGGTGTAATGTCCAAAAGTCTGCTTACGTTGACTTGGATGTGTATTGACAATAGCAGCATATTTCTAAGATATAACAAAAGCATTAAAGTTGAACAGCTTAAAGTTTCTTAGTCTCTCATTACGTCGTTTTGTAACATCTTTGATAAACTGTTCTCGCGAAAACAATATCATTGCATAAAAGAACGGGTCGAACTGAGATTTATCTTGAGAGAATCGAATCGCCCGAGAGATGAATTATACTCTCTCCTCATAAAATTTATTTCTTAGATCAGCATTATAATATTGTTGTCTAAGGATCTCACTGGAAGAGAGCAATGTTTGAAATAACTTATCGTTAATTTCCAGTGATTAATATTTGGTTTTTACTAAAACGATTAAACAAAGTAGAAAAATAATTGTCATTTTTACAGGATTAACATTACTTATTCTTAGAATATCCCTCAAAATATCTCCATAAAAATCTTTAAGGAACTGTTCTTTGTAATACTTGTCTATATCAGCCATTCAATAAAAAGGTTTAACTAATGTTAACACATGAAGTGAAATATATTAAATTAAAACATTTAAAACATAGCGCGCACACTTTGTTTGTGTTGTTGTGTTGTTTTGTGTTGTTATATGTTGTCTTAACGGCTTTTTTATTTTAGTTTTAAAAGGTTGAAGATAATTCCGTGAAAGAACAACCTTTATCAGCTAAACCCAAAGCCAAGGGCACCACCTTTGGAACTTAAGCGATTAGCACGGATAATCCTATTGGGGTCCACAGTTCTCAAAGAGATCTGTGTAATGCCGCCAGGATTTCCGGAGTCATCATGTCTTAAAAGACACCTGTCGTGGACAGTAGAAAGGAAAATTAAAAACTAAAATCTGTCATAGTGAAACCTAACATTAAAAAGATATTTAACATTGAAACTTGCTTTTAAAAGTTTCTGTAAACGCCTACTTCAGCACATTGATTCGATTATATAGTATACTCATGTAAAACTATTCGCGCAAACACAAAACTATCCGCGAAGTAAATATTCCAGTTTGTCGACCTGGAATATACGAATAGAAGTCAAACTGTTCTCTGATCTTGTCGTGTCTAGCTGTGTTAAAAATGAATTTGATAGATCCAGAAAAATCTCCAGTGGAGTATTTCATTGACGTTATTACAACAGGAATATGTAAAGTGTTAATAAAAATTCATCAATTACAATCAATAGCTGATAGAGTTGTGTGATTTTTGAACACAACAGTTGTGGAACAAACGACACAAACCGATAAAACCGAAGTACCAGTCATATACCATCCCATCACCCTGCCAGCAGAACAAAGTAATAATGGGGGTGTGATCTTCATGTCAACAGATAAACAACAAACTTCATATTCTCAAGAAACACCTAAACAACCGATAAAAAGTGATCTACCAAAACTAACAGTGATACAAAATCATCTGGCAATCGAAACCATTGACATAACTGATTCACAAGATGGAATCAACATACAAGAAGATGACTCAGACCTAATACATCAACAACTATCACTAGACAATTCAACATTTCAAAACGAATTCATTTTTGAGAAGATTCCTAAACTTGAACCAAAAGAAACAATAGAGGTAATTCCATCGAATTCAATGGAAGAAAATGCAGAAATGTTACTGGAAGATAAACCACAACTTGCCAAAACGAGATCATTGATGGCTCCAACAAAAGCTCAAACCAAACAAAAACGTAAATACAAATTAAAATCCAAATTAAAATCAACAAATATTAACAGATCGAAGTCCGAAAAGAAAACAATTAGTGATCTGTTAAAGCTTATTCTTCCAAATACTGAACCACGATCCGGAAAATACTTACGTCTTTATTGTACATCGCGTACTGCAACCACCGTAACACTAAATTGGAAATTTATAAGAAAATTACCCGCATTCGCAGAATTAAGAATTGTCAATCTACTATTCTCATTAAAATTCCTTCAAGTAATCGACAATAAAGAAGTTTGTACCGAGGCATATAAGGGACAACAGATGACTCATAAGCTCCTTGTTCAGCAGGAAACATATACCTTCAAAGTCGAGCTGTTACCAACTCTTTGGATGGTAGAAAGTAACCATTTGGAGATCAAAATCCCTGCATTTACGAAGACCCGAAATAACTACGCGGCAGACGCTCTTATTATCTCTTCTTTCGAAAAATGGTTCAACAGTACACGTTAAGTCTATAAAATTATATACTCTTGCTTAGTGTTTAATTATTATTTATTATACATTAGCTTTTAAACTATACACTATGAACATTATATTTATATAACACACCACAACCTTCTAAAATAATCAGATTATGTAATGCATGATTTACATAAATTCATTTAGTAATATAATAACCGAATCTAAATTAAGAAATTTATAATGTTATAATGCACCATATTTGTATTAAAAGTTTTGCACTGTATTAAACATAATGTTACTTAATTTAACTATTGTAACATCTAGCTAATACATTTATTATCAAATATATATTATATTTATCTTCCTTGAAATAAACTTTGTAATTCCACAGAACCAAGAAATTAAAAACTGTTCACAAGGCTCTAGTGTCTTAAAGGATTTAATTTCTGCGAAATTTAACCCTTTAAGAGGGGGATAATGTGAGCCTTGTTACAAACTAGACCTATATAAAAATTTTCGTAACCTAAAGTAGGTCATGCTGTCACTACAGCAGTACATTAACCTTAAGTAACACATGCCAACCTAAGGGATAGTAGGGACAACCTATGCAGATAGCTTCTAAAACCAATCAGTAGAAGAACTGCAGTATGCGTGTACTCCCTGAAGCACACAAAAGCATACAATGCGGAGATTCATAGGCTCCACCCAATCTAATAAAAGCAGTGGTACAACGGCACAACGAGGAGACAGGGAGTTGTGCCTCTTCCTGTGTGTTTCTAACTCTGTGGAAACTAATTAAATGTATTTTTAATCATTTTTATTACATTTAATAATAAACATCTTATTTTATAAAATTAAAGTCTAACTTTCATTAAATGTGTTTTAATAAATTGTGATCAAACAGATAAATAGTTGTCGACAGTAGTCGACTGGCGCCCGAATTAAGCATATTTGGAATCTCTGAAACGCTGCGGAAAATCAGAACCTTACAATACACTACAGCGGTCACAGTTTACATCGGGCCATAAGGATTATAGACATCTATCTTCTATTGTATTAAAATTAAAGATTCATATTCAAATTTGGAACGTTATAAGAAACAAATGCACTAAAGTAACATTGATTTAAACCGTTTATACACGGAATTGAGCTTTTTATGACTTTTTTGGATAGTTAACAGTACTCCAATATAATATCCTAAATATATTCCATAAATACTAATCTAATTATACCTTGTATTTTTAAGTGATTATTTCGAACGGTAACCATTATTGTAAAAATGTTACATTTTAAAGTTTATATTTCGTTCATAGAATAAGTTTATACCATACCATACACAATAATATGAGAATAATCAATCCAGGTTTTCATTTATGTGAAACTTAAATAAACTATTTTTCAACTGATTTAGAAAAATGAAACCTTTTAAATTGTAAGGCTAGGCTTTGCATTCGATTAATTTTTAATTAAAATATAGATTAATATAAAAAAAATTCGTTTTCGGTAGAATGTTTGTGGTAGAGTTTGTCCTAATGGTTATGCTTTTTTAACTTTTAATGATGGATGACTAGAGACATTAAAATTTTGGATTAAAAAACTCGGATTTTTTTCGCATTTTGGAACAAAAACCCCTAGATTTTGCACATATATTTGAATTATTTTGCAAATAGTTTGGAATGTAAAATGCAATAAATAAGGTGAACTTACAAAAATAGTTTATATTTATGAGATCAAAGAAATAAATTTCTATTTTTTATTAAAATATGATGAATTTAAAAATCGGAACTGTAAGGTTAAATTCCCAATCATGCCTAATATTTTAGTAACTTCAAAGTATATATATTCAGAAATTTAGAAATATAGAAATTACTTTAAGTTTTTTTTCTATTTTTAAGCAATTTCAGCAAAAATCACTTGTTTTACCGGTCATGGCATTGCTTTTACCGGGTAATAAAACATCTGGTGCTTGTTGTCAGTGTTTTTACCGATTATGCCATTTGTTATACCGCTCAAGCAGAAGCCTAAGTCAGTTAGGCTTTGCTGCATTGCGCTGAAGCCTCACTTTACATGTGAGGCGTAGAAATATTTTGTAATGCGAGGCTTCAGCGCAATGCAGGAAAGCACAAAACTTATTCGTGCATAATTCAAATTTAAAAGTAGGACAGGTCTCAGCTACTCAGTATAGGATTCAAGTTTTCGTAGCGATCGAAACACATTTAATTTCGCTTGGATTTAAGCGACAAGTTTTCGAAAGCGGTCGACGTCTGACACCCAATTATTATCATCTCTTCTCAATTTGTTTCTTATTAAGACTTATATGCCTAAAAGTATATTGATTTTTCCTATTTTACTGATTGATTTCATCTTTCATATGTTTATTTCATTCATTAATTTGGAAATTTTAAAGTGAAATATATTTAATTATTAATTAATTTCAAATGGTTTGTTCGATCGCTAAGCAACACCTTTTGCAATCGAAAGATGTTTAAGCGTTCAAATTAATGTGAGATCTTTTAGTAGAGATAATTTGATAGTTTCATAGTTTTTGTGCTAATTTTTGTGAATTAAAAAAGATTACAGGAATATGGGCTAAAAACTAGTATTTTTATACTTTAAATTTATAAATTTTAATTTAAAACTAATTTTGCCTCGAATTTATGAGATAAAATCAATATTCGCCAAATTTAAAATAAACATATGTACAAAATTTAATTTAAAAAATATTTTACGAATATAAATATTTTGATATGACATAAAACTAACTCAAATTCATTTGTTTGCGTATTACTACATATATGCATGAATAGTATGAAATAACAATAAAAAAGAATAATTTAAATTCTTATTAATATTTTTATTTATAACATAATAACAAATTTAAATAATTTCAAACATTTTTTTCAATTCGATAATCAATTGCCAGTCAGACTTTTGTAAATCATCGCGAAAATGTTCCTTAAGAATATCTATCGACTCTCTTGTAACTCTAGAAACGAGTAAATCTTGACAATCAAAGTGTCGTCCGTAAAGCTTTGGAGCGTCAGAACCGAAATGTTCGATTTTGATGCACACTTCTTGACCCTTTCTCGCACTTTCTATCGCTTTATGATTCACTTCAATAGTGGTCACTCGACCTATTTCTAAACAAGCCTTCGACGGAACCGCCAGAAGTGTTCCCGGAATAAGAATGCCGTCTTCAACAGAAACTCCTAAAACTATAGGATCGCGAGTATTAAATACGCAATTTGGAAGAATTTTTAATTTGCAAGGAAATACTGCTAAATTTCTGTTTTGCTCTCTTCGTTGCTTTTTTAGTTCATCTTTATATGCAGTAAATCTATCGAATAAATGATAAATAATTTCTGCCTGAAATATTTTCACTCCTAATTGGTCAGCGAGTTCTTGAGCGTCTTTTTCGATTTTCACGTCAAAAGCCAGAATGACGGCATAATCTGGCGATGTTTCCAACATAATTGAAGCTTTCATAACATCACGCTTAACAACAGGACCGATGCGAACACCACAGTACGGGATTTTAGACGTTTTTAGAAATTCTAGGAGTGCTTCTAATGAGCCTAAAGTACTTGCCTGCACATAAACGCCTTTCTCACTGCATTTAATAGCTCTCATCGCTTCACCGAATTGCTTCCAACATAACGATTTATACCGCTCTATGAGAGCTTCACTATTAGCCACATATAACTGTAATCCAGCGATCGCTTTGTCTAAATCATGTGCAGCTACTTTCACACCCATAGATCCGTAAACAGATTTCAATTCTTGATATGGAGATTTCACTCTTAATTCTTTAAGCGGTTGGGGAACTAATAATGATCTGATTTGGGTAACAAACGGTCCTTCATGTCCAGCTAATACTATTTTATCACCTTCTTTGAGCTGACCATTCACTAAAATCACGTCAATAGTGGTCCCCAAACCCAATATAGCTTTTACTTCTAACACTGTTGCGTCTAAATTTTCTGAATCAAATTTTAATTGTTTAGCCATTAATGATTGTGACAAATATACGAGCAATGAAATTAAATTTCCCATTCCATCGCCGGTTGTTGCGGATGTCGGCACTAATGAAACGAAAGAGCGCTGATCTGTATTTTCGTAATATAGTGCAGCATTTAATGATTGTTCCGCGAGTTGAGTGATAACCTCTTTGGTTCGCTTTTGAAACTCAAGTTTCGTATTTTGTATTTGCGAATTAATTACGTCCTCAACATCTCTTCGGGGATTACTCCTCCATTCGTATAATCGATCGATTTTATTTAACGCTACAATAAATGGCGTTTTTCGAGATTTTAGCAAATTTATAGATTCTATAGTTTGTGGTTCCAATCCATGCATTATGTCGATTACAAGAATAGCGATATCGCACAAAGAGCTGCCACGAGAACGCAAATTACTAAACGATTCGTGTCCAGGAGTGTCGATAATGAGAAGACCGGGAAGATTTAGTTCTAATATTTGTTTAACGCCACGACATTGTTCATGGATGGCAGTCGGAGGAACAAAAGTGGCACCAATTTGTTGCGTTATACCACCGGCTTCATTGTCTTGAACGTGAGATTTGCGAATATAATCAAGTAATTTAGTTTTTCCAGTGTCCACATGTCCCAAAACACATACTATTGGAGAACGTAATTGTGGTTTCACTGGTTCACTATCTTTTTTTTCATCAGTGGTCGAAACTATTTTATTATCAGTAACTTTGCGTAAAATATCTTTTTTCTGTTTCACGGTAACACTACTTTCAGTTTTTGTTTTTTCATCTTCACTTAATTGCTCCCAATTTTCTCTGACCTCATCAGAGCTTAACTCATCAGAGTTACTGTTAGGGATATCTGGTTGCTGTTCCAGCGAATCGCGTTCCTCTTCAGAAATTTGATTTTGATCACTGTTACTAATTTGATTATCGTTTGAATCAATTGCTTTATTGTTATTTAATTTATCCTTATTTTTGCCGACAATAATCATTCCCTCTTTTTTTGCCACTTCTAAACTAATGAGTGCTCTCTGTTTGTCCGCCTTTTGTTTAGCGCTCAATAGTTTTCCCTCTTTCTTGAGCCGATCTCTCCTTTCCTTATCCTTTTGCTTTTTTCTTTCCTTCTTCTGCTGTTCGAGTAACGCTCTCTCCTCTCTCTTACGTTCGGCCTCCTCTTCGGCGCGAATCCTTTCCTCTTCTTCCCTCAAAAACTTTTCTTCCTCATCTTTTTGTTTTTTAAGTATTTCTTGCATTAACGCCAATTGTTTCTTTCCCGGTCCTCCAACTTTCTTCGCATCTTTTTTCCCATCTTTTTTCGGATCCTTAACCTCTTTTTTAGCGGTGGCTTTCTTTTTCGTATTCTTCGACGCATTTGCGTTCGTTTCACCGATTGCTTGGTTTACACCACTATTCGAGTTTTCTGACATTTTTAAATAATTATGTTATTTCGGTATAAATTAAAAATAAATACTTCAAAACGCAACACATATGCAATAAATGGCGAAATCTGTTACATCCAGTGATTAACACGACACACGACGAAACATTTGTTAATACTAACACGTGATCTTTTTTGACATATTATTAAGAACACCATGTGAGCAATAAATCAAATCAAAAGTTTCAAAAACTAATCATTTCACTTAATTCAAATATTAATCAATTCAACAACAATAGTAATAATAATTAATTAAAAGAAAAATGAGGAAAAGTACTTTAATATTTACAACTTTAAAATATTGAAGTTTATTTCGGCACAAAACATTCCGGACTTTTTTAATAACATTCACGGATTACCCGTCGGAAATTTTTTTCGTTTGCTATTGAATAAAATAGTTAAACGTATTATCGCGCAATACTGGATGAGTGTGGCGAAAAGGGATTAATTTTTACCCCCAAATTCATTTTACTCGCGCGTGCGAGTAAGACCTAAAATTTTAATCCATAAAAATTGCTTACTCGTGCAAAAATAAATTTAAAAAGGTTATTTTCTCAAGCTATCTATACTTTTTACTAAAAAAAATTTTTGCGCTAGTATAGTGGGTTAGAAAAAATTCACTATACTTCGCGCGCGAGTATGGACAGATTATTTTTAGTTTCCGAAATGTCTTACTAGCCAGTATGGCGCGATAATAGGTTATTTATAAAAAGTAACTTTTTGTATTTTATCATAATTTTATGATCGAATATACAGTCTAAATATATTTTGTTGAAAAAACGACTACCAAAACAAGACTTTAAAAATATTATTTTTCTAAGTCAAAAAAATAAACATTAAATTCAATAGATTTATCACATATTAAAATAAATATTTCTAAAAGTTAGCAGTTTTGGTCAAGAAAAATATTAAGGATAATATAAGCACAATTTTTTTATTGTAATTATCTGTTTTACGAGATCATAAAGGTTTAGCTACATTTTACATAAAATTTTGACGACAACTATTTTTAATTGTTATACCAAAGTTGATTAATAATAGCAAAGATTTGCTATTGAATATACCAAAATTAACCCCAAATTAAACTCATACAAATAACAAGATTCTACCCATTCTTATCTCTTTTGAAACTTTTTATATGACTTGAATGTTTGGTGAAGCAAGTTTTGCGACTATCATTATACGATTTCAATTTTACTAACTCGAAGTATAATGTATTCGGTAACTCATATTATTTTCGTATGCAGCTTCAGTTTTTTTGAAGTTCGGATTTTATAAACTGAACTGAAAACGCAAGATTAGAGAATTATGTTATTTGTTTGCTAACAAAGTTGTGTTAGAATTTGTCAACATTCTCTATGCCTATAAAACGTTACTCGATTTTCATATTAAAAAGTATTGCGAACGTTATTTCTATGTTGACGTTATTTAATCAACAAACAGTGAAACAGTCAACCATTTTTTGTATGAATGCGTTATTTAGTTTAATTTGTTTTCGTTTGTTTACAATTAAATAAGATGTCAGCAAATAATTATTATGGCTTTACGCACACTGGAACTCAATACGGGTTTGTTGTGATCACTTAATATATGAGTAATTTGTATTAATTAATAAACTTGATTTAGAAACACTTACACACCGGTCGCCAACACTGGATACACAATGGCTGCAGCGCTGCAGTACAACACCGGCAATGGAGGCGTGCAGCGAACTGCGAGTTATGACCAGTCATACGCGACGCAATCAGCGCCGTCGACCTATACGTACGGGCGAACAGTGGCCACGAGTGGTGGTGTGGGTTATGGCGCGGTTGACGGCAGTCAGTACCAGACGGGAGCGAACAGCTCAGTGGCAGCGAATGCCAATAACCCCTATCCGTACAATTCGTCGACATATACCAATACATACAACTCAGTTGTGTCAAACTACGCCGCAACAGCGCTATACAACCAACAGGCAACGCCTGGCACTGACGACACCACATCAACCGCTATTTATTCGAGCGCTAAGACGAGTAATTGGAACTTTAAGAAATCATTGAAAGGAAACAAACCTAAAACTAACACAAAAGTGCAACAATTGCATTATTGCGATGTTTGTAAGATTAGTTGTGCGGGACCTCAAACATATAAAGAGCATTTAGAGGGACAAAGACATAAGAAAAAAGAGGTTCAATTAAAGTCAGGAACAACTCAAGTGAATCCGAAACGCCATGTTTCAGGTATTGGAGGAATATCTTTGCGCTGCGAATTATGTGATGTTACCTGCACTGGTAATGACGCATATGCTGCCCATATAAGAGGTGCTAAACATCAGAAAGTGGTTAAATTGCACACAAAACTCGGCAAACCTATACCTTCAACAGATCCAACAGTTGTGTCGCCAAATGTTAATAAATCAGTGACGAGTAAAATTCAAGCGACAGCTGCTGCCGCTGTCAGTCAAACATCTACCGGAAAAATTAAAGTATTGGGTACGCCTAGGATTAACTTTATAGGTGGTGGTAGGCTTCATACTACCTCTTTGGGAGAATTAAAAGAAGAATCAACAGCTTCTGAAGTAACAATAAATGTGGCGCCAGCGCAGCCACAAACCCAGCAACCGATTACTGTTAATGAAGCAACAAATTCTCAAATGATTGATCTCGATAAGTGTGACGCTTTACCTGTTGGTCAAGACTATATCGATGAGATCAAGAGTGATGAGGGAAAAGTTGTCAGCTTTCACTGCAAACTTTGCGATTGCCGTTTTAATGACCCAAATGCTAAAGAAATGCATCTTAAAGGTCGACGACACAGACTTCAATATAAAAAGAAAGTCGATCCTAACTTAGTAGTTGATGTTAAGCCTAGTTTAAAGCACAGAAAGCAAATCGATGTGAAAGATCGTCGCTTTAATTACAAGCGAGATATGCATTATTGGAATGACTGGTATCCGCCGAATTCTGGTCGTTATTACGAAGCGCGACACATTCCGCCGCTAATACCACCGCCACCACCGCCACACATGGCTCCTCCACCACCACCTGGTTTTAACTTAGCATTTATCGGAAATTCGATTCCTCATTATCGTCGCGGAACGCACTCTGGATCGTGGGATGACATTCACATTATGCAAAAACACAGCGAAATTTGTCCAAAAGAAGAAGAATTGGATGACATTCATCATCTCGTTTCTTGTGTTGAGCGCGCACTAAAGCTTGTTTCAGATAAAATCGCTGAAGTCGATGCTGAACTTGCTATGAATGACATTATCAAACGAGAATTTGCAAATATAAGCGAATCATTTGTTAAGGACACTAATAACGACACGAATTCAGAGAAAGATAATCAGCAAACATCGTCGCAAACTGAAAACGAAGCAAAAGCAGATGATTCACAACATTTTCGTTTATTAAAAGGTTTGATGCGTGTCGGAGCGCTCGCAAAGGGACTTTTACTCACTGGCGATAGAGACGTCAATTTGGTTGTGATTTGTGCTGAAAAGCCCACTAAAGAATTATTGCAGCGTATTGTTGATTACCTTCCTTCACAATTACAAGTAATGATTTTAATTTTCACTATTCTTTTACTAAAATTTATGATTTACAGGCTGTGTCCGCTTCGGAATCATTTGAAATAGTTATGAAGCCATACGAAGCTGGACTCTCTGTCAGCTCCACAAATGATCCAAAAGTGACAGCTAATGTATTGCTAACTTCACCACTTGTTCGCGATGAAAATGTGGGCGAAACTGCTAATGCAGGTATTATGCGGAGAGTAGAGTACAAGAGTAACGTATATCTAAAATGGCAAAATGGATATATTCGCAACTTTGTTGCCATAATTTGTGCTGAGATTTACTTTCAGGACAACGCTCCATATTCATCACTTTCCCCTCGTCGATGGATAGCAGTTATTATCGATTGGATGATAAGAGGGGACAGTGTTGACAGAGTGGACACCGGCTTTGATGTGACGATGGAGTGTTGCAGTGTCAACTGTCACTCTTGACTCACTTAATGAAATTTAGCCATCTCTATTGATTCTCTATCAATCTCTATTCAATATTCTCTAATTATCGATTATCGACACTTATTGACCATTTATTTATTCTTCATTTTAGAGATGGTTAAAGAACCAAAGCAACTGTTGGATAGGCAGAAATGCTTGAGTGCATTGGCTGCTTTGCGACATACCAAATGGTTTCAGGTTTGGACTTGCTTTACCTTACTTTTCAGCCTTGTGACCAATTACTACAGAAATTTATTACACCTTTTAAATATGTCATTCGAAAAATTATCATTTGTTCAAACTTTGTTTTGTGTTTAAATCGTTAATTATTGCGGCAAATCATTTGATTTAATAATTAGATTTTGATTTACATGAGGCTGGAAAGTTAAATGTTAAATGAGGGGCGTTTACTTTATATAAAAGTTGGATTTTAAAGCGTTTTATGCTATTATTTAAATTAGTGTAATATTCTTTTTACTCACTTAAAGCCCCTTATTTTTAAAAGTTAAAAGTTCAAAACTGTGGGCCGCACACAAATTATTAGTAACATAAATTTAATTTTAAAGCTTATTTTTATTTATAAGTTAGTGAGCTATAATTATAGCATATATTTTAATTTTAAGCAGAAAAGATGAAAGTTGTATTAATAAATTGATGTTTTTAGGCTAGAGTGGCAAACTTGCAACCGTGTTCTATCGTAATAAGACTATTACGTGACTTATGCAAACGTTTACCGACCTGGTCTAAGTTGAACTTATGGGTAAATTAGTAACATTGTCATTAATAATCATGTTTTTGTCACTTGTGTCACTTCATTCGTTTATTGTGAATTAATAGGCTGTAGAATTGCTTTGCGAAAAAGTAATAGCAAGCGCTGGCGAACCGCTGTCGCCTGGAGAAGCATTAAGACATACATTCGAAGCGATTGCTTCCGGACTTCTATTGCCTGGCGGTACAGGTTTACTCGATCCGTGCGAAAAAGATCCAACTGACGCGTTATCTTCTTTAACACGTCAAGAACGGGAAGACATAACCTCTTCTGCTCAGGTGTGTTATTCAAATTTAGTTTTCAAGTGTTGAGATAGTCTGATATTAAAAATTTATTTACAGCACGCATTAAGATTAATAGCATTTCGTCAAGTATACAAAATTTTAGGCGTCGATCCTTTGCCTCAAAGAAATAGAAAAAGGCGTCTCGATTCTGAAAATGGTACGTCTATTGATACCGATTTGGATATTAAAAAAGACAAAAAAGATTTACAAGATAATAGTAATGTAAAGAATGGTTCGAATGTAAAGACTGAAACAATCAATTAATGAAAATAGTTGTAATCAATACGCGAGTCTATTCTCACTATTATATTCTCCTATTTGTAATTCTTTAGAATACATTTCTGCTTATTTCTACCAATTTATTATTTAGATTATGAATGCATTTTAAAAGAATTAATTTAACGTTTGAGTTTCATTAATTAATCATAACGTATTGTTAATAAATCATAGTTTCATAATACCGTCATAACGTATAGTAATCATATATTTGTTTGGCTTAACATTATATTTCGTCTATTTATTTAAAACTATATTATTCATCTACTATTATCAACATTTTACATACTAATTAATAAAATAAGAGTTCTGATAAGAAATGTGTTGCTCTCTTAATTACATTTGTCGTATAAGTTAGAAATGAAACAACCATTCACAAGGTTTAAGATATTTTAACGTTAAATGTCGTTATATATATACCAAATTATACAAATTAAATATCACTTTTTATGGTTAATCTACTGTTATCGTAGTAAACAACTGAAAACTTTTCATTGTTTCGCTTCAGAATACACAAGATTCAATTAATCGAAATAATTCTCTAATTTGGGGTCAATTTAAAGCATAAGTCTCGCCAATCACTTTAGTAATTTAAATTATAGCAAAGTGAAAGCTATTTATATTTATATCAGTTTTAAATGAATTGGAATTAACGTCAGATTACTATTTAATAGCAATCATTAAATAAAAGCAATAATATCGTACATATTAATGTTTTATTGAATTATTGATATTCATTACAAAATGATCAATAGATTAGTCCTCTTCTTCTTCCTCCTGAGCAGTTCCTCCCTGAGCTTTACGTAAGTTTTTCCTCTTTACTCTTCCAGGTCTTCCGCCACCAAATGGCGATTTAAGAGAAAAGTCGATATGCTTTTCAGAATCCAGTCGGACGACGAAAGACGGAATATTCACCACTTGTTTGCGAACTCGAATGTGTCGCTGTCTGATCAATACTCTGGCGTGATGTATGCTTTTCGCCAATCCATGCTTGAATACCTGAGTTTGCAAACGTCTCTCTAAGAAGTCCTCAATTCTCAATCCGAGCACGAAATCGAGTTTCATTCTCGACTCGTCGAGAACACCGATTCTGACCAAACGACGCAATAACGCGTTTCCCTCGAATAGACGTCTCGAATCTTTTTCGTCCAAAGTAAGCAATTCTCGCGCAGCCTTTCGAATCTTAGCTAAAGTGTACTTCACTCTCCAAACTTCGCGTTTGTTTCTCAAACCAAATTCACCAATTAATTTCAACTCCTGGTCTAATCTCTCCTTTTCGAAAGGACGTCGTGGCGTGACGTAAGTCTTCGAATGAACGGTTGGAACGCGACCCATATTGATATCACTATATCACTATATTAATAATATTAAATATTATTAATTAATGGTATTCTAGTTATAACTTAAATATATCACTATTTTCTTGACCACATATAACACATCAATGCTATAAATGACTGATTTAACAGATTATTATTTAGCCTTAAACACAATTATCATATAACATGTATTGAAACAAACAATTAAATTAGTGTTTGAGGCCTAAATTAATAATATTCAAAACAATAATTAAATTAAATTAAACAAATACTTACATATCATAAACACATTTATTTAGCGTTGAAACGGAAAAGGATATTATATTAGCGATATATTGATCACATTCATAAAGTATGTGATTATATATGCATTAACATTACAATTGTATGTATTGTGGTGTTGTTATACACTTATAATTATCAATATATCACTTATATGCAGTACTGTTGTATTTGTAAATTAGATGATTGATTAGATATTGAATATATTGATAGTTGATGTGATGAATAAGAATAAGTTAAATTTAAAGCTACCTCCAGGAGCCATACAGACTAATGATGTGTTGCACACCGATTCACACAATGATTCACAGTTTGTATTATTGTTATTTGTTATATATATACTGTATAGTATATATTGATATTGTATATGATTCGTTAAAAGTTATCATCTAAATAATTGTATTGATTTAGAAAGCCTTCCAACACGAGTATCGAAGCCTTACATAAAACTTTAGAGGGTTTAGAGTTAGACGATCAGCAAAGAAAAAGATTGGAAACATTTTTATCCCAAAAACAAAAAGTGGGAGAACTAAATGCAGATGATTTCGATAATTTGGGAGATCTCGGAGCTGGAAATGGTGGCGTTGTTACCAAAGTTATGCACAGACCAAGTGCTCTTGTTATGGCTAGAAAGGTATTTATCGTACTGTCATAAAATCATTACAGTGTTGCACACTTTTTACTTAATTAGTTAATACATTTGGAAGTGAAGCCAGCGATTCGTAGTCAAATAATACGTGAGCTAAAAGTTCTTCACGAATGTAATTCGCCGCACATCGTTGGCTTTTATGGCGCTTTTTATAGCGATGGAGAAATCAATATTTGCATGGAATATATGGTAATTCAATATTAATATAAATTATCATTTTGTGCTCAAAATAATTTTATGTATAAAATAGACGAGGTTTCTTAACTAAAATTTAGGAATTAAGCATTTTTTTGAAAATAAATGAAATTACAATTTACATAGTTTTGACAATTGTTTCGAAGAAGGCTTAATCTTCTCTCATTTTGCTCGCAGCGGATGTTTTCAGTTTTATAGGTTTAGGAAAGTGTAATGCTTGTTGAGTACGGGTTACTCGCTTATACCATAATTTAAGTTATCACAAGTAAATCTCTCTGTACTTGAGTAATCGAACACAAGACAATCTCATATTACAGTACTATGTTAGAAATATATCACCTTTACTAAGTTATATTTATACATTTATTTGCGTAGAATTATATTATTGAAATATTGTGTATTTGTTTATTGGTGAATGTATAGGATGGCGGATCTTTGGATCTTTTACTCAAAAAAGCCAATCGTATACCCGAACAAATCCTGGGCAAAGTTACTATTGCTGTTATTAAAGGTCTCAATTATTTACGAGAAAAGCATCAAATAATGCATAGAGGTTTCAAATTAAAATCATACAATTACATTATATAAAACTACCATTGGAAATGTATTTTTAATTAGATGTAAAACCTTCTAACATTCTGGTTAACTCGAGAGGAGAAATAAAAATTTGTGATTTTGGTGTTAGTGGGCAACTAATTGATTCGATGGCAAATTCATTTGTCGGTACACGTTCTTACATGTCGGTATGTTTTAAATGTATTCATTTGAAATAATATTGATGAGTACTGAGCAGTTACTGATCGGACATATAGTTTGAATTGAGATATAACTATATTAAAATGTTTTTTGAGTAACCATACTCTATATCTGATAGCCTGAAAGACTTCAAGGAAATCATTATACAGTTCAGTCAGACATTTGGAGTTTAGGACTTTCATTGGTGGAAATGGCTATGGGTAGATATCCTGTTCCACCGCCTGATTCCAAAGAACTTTCTGCAATTTTCGGAACGAAATATTCAGCAGAATTACAAGAAACTTTAAGTCCTTTACCAACTAATTATCCATCTTTGAGTCCAAGTGGAAAATTAAGACCAACTAATTTTAATCAAATTTTTAATAATTCTGTTAATGTTGGCGATGGACCTCGACTTTCAATATTCGAGCTCTTGGACTATATAGTTAACGAACCACCGCCTACTGTTCCAATTGGAGTATTTTCGACTGAATTCAAAGATTTTATTGATCGATGTTTAAGAAAAAATCCATCAGAAAGAGCAGACTTAATTTCACTAATGGTATTCGATATTTGATTCACTTTTTTTCATAAATTAAATAGAAATGTGTGTTCGATGAAATTAATAATCACTAATCTTTAAAAACATATTTTTAAGGGTTTAGGTATTTGAAACCAAATACATTTAATATTCTAAATGCCTTTACCATTACTGCATAAACCGAAAATTATGTGAAATAAAGTAGTGTTGGCAGCCTTTCGACCCCAATATGCTAAATAAAACCAAACTGTTCTCGTGCTCACATTTTATAATATAACAAGTGTTTGCGTCGACAACTTATCTTGTAATGCCCAACTAATACATACAACAGTTTTCTTATATACTCTAAAATTACTAAAAGTCCTAAATAATTTATTAAATTACTATGAAAACAAATAAAGCTTTATTCGCTTAAACTCTTTTAATCTCGAAAAATGTGCCAATTTATACAGTGTTTTCACACGTTACGCGTAAAAAACCACTGTCTCGTTAGAAGAAAGCAATTTTTTGCTAAACAAGTTCACAAACAGCACTGATCAAAATTTTAAAAATCGTTTTAATCTTGCCATTATTTAGACATTAATTAATAAATGATTTAATTAATTTAATAGAGTCACGCGTGGATTAGAAAGTCGGATAACGAGAACGTAGACTTCGCGCGTTGGATTTGTCAAATTATGCAATTGGATCCTTCAACACCTACTAAGACATCGAATCCAAACAGCACTTAGAATTGAATTCGATTGAAATTGGGATGTATATAACACTTATATAATTATAAGCTTAATATTAATTATTTCAATAATTATTGTATTTTAATAAATATGTGCACACATTCATTCGAATCACTCAAATATAATCAATGAAATGTAATTTATTATTAAAAAATAGCTAAAAATTAAACATTTTTTGTTGTTATAGTTTTTTGGTTTACACTTTATTTTAAAAAACGGTATAAAAAATGATTTTAATTGTTAAAAATAAAAAGTCTAAAAAAATCATTTAAAATAATTTAAAAACATTAATTAGAGATCAAAGATAAAAATGATTGATATAAGAGATAACTACCGACAACTCTCTGTTTATGAGTATTCCATTTGAACTCATCCTTAATAGTCTGAATTGTGTGGCCCTTTATTTTATTGGTCAGATTATTAATTGAAAGCGTGTCAATCATTAGTGCTTCTCGAGTGTACGCCTCTTCCGAACATATGTTATTAAAGCTTCGATGAGATATAACCGCTTTGTTTTCCGACCAAATCTTATTAATTTGTTTTATCCTATCGGATGAATGGTATGGTAACGCGTCATTGGCGTAGTATTTATTAGCGACATAGAAGTGTTGCGCGGTTCGGTTTCCCTCACCCTTTCCCACGTAGAATATTGACGAAATAAACTTAATAAATAACTCATTGTTAAATTGTTTACTATCTGTGCCGCAAATATATTCGGCGATAGTGGGATCCATCAATAAATAATTATAATGTCGTCCAAATCGTTGGGTTTTCTTTTTGTAAAACTCAGTCAACTGTTGAAAGAGTTGTTCCGCCAAACTATAACTAAATCTTCCATCAATTATGGAATTTAATTCATCGCAATAATTAGCGAGTGGTAACTGTTTTGGTTTAATTGATCCAGTTTTCAATGATTGCAATCGTTGAATATAAAGTTTTTTGGTCGAATCAGTAATTGGTCCGATATTTTCGCCATATTTTTCAAATTCATCCCTGATTGCGGTGTTATTCAGTCTGTCAATCAAATCACGCATTTGATTGTCATAATCGTGATTATGAGCTGAAGCCACAACATCACAACAATTCATTTTATTTTTATCTTTTATAAAACTTTTGTTTAGTAAAGTTTTGTCCTAAAAGTTTTCGGTTGTGATTCACAACAGTTTAAAGTTCAAATTCACTCAAATATCAATAACAGTGATACTTACGCCATCTAAGTTTAAAGTGTTAACATTGATTCTAATAATCCGTTAATAAATTGTACAGTAGAGTAGAAAATACTGTATTGTATTTAGAGATGAAAATTTCAGTGAAATTTTGAAATGAGTTGAAACTTTCATTAAAACTTTCAATATTTCAGTGAAATTTTGGTGAAACTTT
>JAQIVF010000481.1:0-21999 GCA_034698365.1 Steganacarus magnus
TTTTTTGGCAAGCGTTTAAGTGATGACCCGTATGCTGTCCATTCTTGAAATTTGTAGTGAACACGGGCCACATATCGATGTGCATTCTGACAAATTTTTACGAAAATTCATTCGAGCGGTTTTTTTTGGCAAGCGTTCAACCAATGACCCACTAATGGGGCATTCTTGAAATTTGTAGTGAACACGCGCCATATATCGATGTGCATTCTGACAAATTTTTACGAAAATTCATTCGAGCGGTTTTTTTTGGCAAGCGTTCAACCAATGACCCACTAATGGGGCATTCTTGAAATTTGTAGTGAACACGCGCCATATATCGATGTGCATTCTGACAAATTTTTACGAAAATTCATTCGAGCGGTTTTTTTTGGCAAGCGTTCAACCAATGACCCACTAATGGGGCATTCTTGAAATTTGTAGTAAACATGCACCACATATCGATGTGCATTCTGAGAAATTTTTACGAAAATTTATTCGAGCGGTTTTTTTTGGCAAGCGTTTAAGTGATGACCCGTATGCCGCACATTCTTGAAATTTCTAGGGAACACGGTCCACCTATCGCTGTGCATGTTGACAAATTTTAAAGAAATTCATAGGAGCGGTACAAATAATATAGTATAAATAGTAAAGTTTAGTATTATAGTATTTTAATATAGTCGTATTTTTAGATGAAAAAATTTCAATATAGGAGGCTTTTTTGTGAAATTTTATTTTAAGAAAGTTTATATATTTTTAGTTTATTTAGTTTTTTGTTAGAATTATATTGTTGGATAAAATATGAATTTTTCCTAATGTTATTTTTCTAAACAATGTTTTTAAGTTCAGAAAATTATATAGAATTGTTAACTGATAAACTTTATTTGTAATGTTGTTTCATTTTAAATGTTTACTCAATATTTTAAGTGTAATAATTGCTAAGATATATTTATCAAAGTGAGCCATTTTGAATGTTCGTTCTTGTTTTTACTTTATTAATAAAATATGCTTTCTATACTTTCCTTAGCTATAATTTAATTTGAATTTTCTTTATTAGCCTATAATAGAATCGAATACATCGAAGAAAAAACATTTGCATCATTTTTTGCTGCCAATCCTAGAAATGTGATGAATCTTTTAGGTAATCCGTTAAATTGCACTGATATGACTCGATTTCAATGGCTTTTGGATCGCAAACAGCAATTAGAAAAAAGTTTAGTATATGCTAGCTGTGGTTATGGCAGACATAATGGTAGAATTATATGGAATTTAAACACAAATGGTGTGAATCGCAATACAACCTCAAATTACCTCATTTTTACTTTTCTATCAATAATTAGTTTATATTTATTTTTTACTAGAAAAATATTCATTTGAATACAATGACAATGTATTCTTCCTTTGTACCCGTGAATATATAAAACATAAAATGTCTCTTAAATTAGTTAATTAAATAAGATTAGATGCCAAAAATTTTCTCATTTTTGAAACATTTAAAAACAATATATATAGAGTAAAAATATTGTATAATTATTTTTTTTTACTTTTTACTTAGTATATTATGTCGATTTGACAAATTAATAGTTTAACACAAGTTATTCTCATTAATAAATATTCTCGAGAATATTCTTTTTTAATTGAAAAAATAATTAAATAAATAGTTTTAAATCCTTCGCTATTGTTTTAAATTATTAAATAGTTTAGTACTGTGTTAAATGTGGTACAAAACAACTGATCGAAAGCTATTCATTATCGAAAAGCTACTTATAAATGAGTGTTTTGTGCTTCGTATCTTAAGATACTCGCAGTATTCCACTCAACCAAATATCACGTGAAAAACTAGTTAGAGATATTTTAAATGAAATGCAATTTTAATAATATAATAACTGCGCATAATTTAAAAGTTAATTCTATAGTTTATATTTAAAACTATTATTTACACATTTGTAGTTAGTAATTACAATAAGGTTTTGTTTAAAAAAACTTTTGATTTAGTTAAATCAATATTAAAATAGTCTTATGCGTCTTTCTTTGTAGATTTAAAAAGAAGCTGTTATTATATTAATATAAAATATGAACTTTTATAATGTGAGTCATCTTATAGTTTACTTTAATAGCATTGTTATGATAATAAAAATATGTTTTTAGTCATTTTGACTTTATTTTACAACTTTAATTGGGTTATTGGGTTAACGTATAGTATTTCGATAAATTAACATATGAGCGCAGACGATTTGTTTAACCTATAACCACACTTATAAATTGTCATTGTATGAATTAACTGCATTAAAGATGGCAGTAGATTCGGTGACTTAAGTTCGTGCTAACAGTTTACGACACTTGTATACTGATTTTTATCGATTAATAGATTAAAACACAAAACCACATTTTTAAGTGGAGTACGTGATCGAGAAAAATAATTATTTATTAATAATTTATATATTTTTATCCTGTTGTGTAGATTTTTAAAATTGAAAACAGAATTTTTTTTTAAAAAAAGTTTTATATAAATGATAAAATTCAATTCAGTTTAAATGTCTTCAACGTTAAATTTTATTATAAAAAGCCTAAAAGGCGTCCGAAGGTATATTATTTAACAGAGCCTTCAGTTTTTAAGCAATCAAAGCCATAATCAAGTCTTAATCCTAGACTCCTAACTTGATAATTTTTAATTTTATTGGTCATTAACGATTTATTATAATAACTATTTAAATATTAGAAATCTTTAACTAATTTCAATGTATTCAGTAAACTTTGTGTAATTGACTAATGAGTAATGACTGCTATGTATGTTATTCATAATGTTATATGAAAGTGATCGCTTAAATAGGGATTTATTAGTAATAAGTAACATAACAGTAATAGTGTAATATAATCGATTGTATAACAATATTGAATAATAGACTAATGAGTAATTAGTGCTAATTGAGTGAGAGATTATATCTGATGACAAAAACTATAATGAGTAATATTAGAGAGTAAGCGAATAATGTACTCTGAATTATAGTATGTGACTTGCAGGTCACTAGAATATAATCGAAAGAAATATTTAAAAAACCAAGACAAAATAATTTTAAAATTTTAAAGAGTATTAACGTTTCGATATACTGGTGTAAATTTACTTGAAATGAGGAAAAGTTTATTAGCCACTAATTATTATATAAGAATAAAATAATAATTTAACTTTAAATTTGAAATTAAAGTTGTCGTTGGTTCGGTTAAACCGCGGTTGAAACCGACAACTTGGTAAAATGAGCAGTTTCTCTTTCTATAATTTTCAAGTTAAAAACCACGGTTAATTCTCAAAACCGTCAGTTGCAGAAAACGTGCAAAAATTGCTTAATTTCTACAAAATATATTTGTAAATTTATATAATTAAAGTTTTTTCATATTTTTCAAAAACTGTAAAATACGACTATCTATTTATTTTTTAGTATAATAAGTCTTTAAATTCATCTCAATATTTTATAAGAATAACATATTATAAAAATTGTCTAATTTTGAATATTTTGAGACGTCCAAGCAATAATTTATCAGCTGGCGGTTTGGCAATTAAAAACTCGATTTAGCGGTTCGGTTTAATTTTTTTTATAAAATGTTAGCGGTTCGGATCGGTTTGGAAAATGTTAAACCGTCGACATCTTTAGTTTATAATGCAGAGATATAATAGAGACTTACTGTATTTTCTCGACTATTAGTAACATATTGAATTCTAATATCTTAGTTGATTTTGTTTATAATCTAATTTTTGTTTATTTTCATTTAAAGCAACCAAAATACTATTTCATATAATTTATCTAATCTTACGCAAATTATATATTAAAGTTAATTTACGTAAAAATATTAAATTACAAAACACTTATACTTATTTCACTAAATATTGTAATATTTAACTGTAAAATAAAATTTTTAAGCTATATTTTAGTGTTAGGAAACGGAAACCATTTCTGTGTATATAATCAAATTATGAAATATATTTTAAGAATTACAACAATAAAGTTAAATGCAATTTTTAGTTAAACATTGAAAATATATTTCCGAAAAAAAAGATTTAAATAATTGTTATCAATTTAGTAAAACTTATAATCAAAGTGAATAATGCTTCGACAAAAGAGCTGTTGAGAGGTGACTGTAGTCATTCGTTAAAAATAACACAAAATCAGTGCCATTTCTGCAGCGAGCGTTGTAACTCCGTATCTGTTTTTTGTGCGCCAATAGCCACGTAAACTTTTCACTATTTGTACAGTTTAGCGGATTTCCACCTAAAGTCATATTATTTTTCTGGTTTGCCATTAAAAAGCGTGAAAATGTTTTTTGCTCGATATATTTGATTTGATTTGAGTCTAAAATAATTTTGTTTTATAGTATCATATCATTTAAAAAATAAAAGTATTTATCTTATCCTTTATATGCTCAGCCCCTGTCAGGTCCCACACCACCACAACATTGATTTTATTTAACTCACTTTGAAGAGGTAAGGTGAGCGCACTTAGTGGGGTTTTAAGGTGGGATTCGTGCCCCATGTTGTTGACTCTATCATAGGGTGTTGTGTTTGTGAAGAAATGGATAGTAGTGAGTGAGTGACGGGTAGATTTAAATTTTCAAAGCAAACTTTCGTTGCCCGCATTAAAGGCGTGCTTCTTTATTGGTTGTGTAAATTGATATTGATATAATTACATATAAAACATAACACTTACATAAAGATAGGTAAATCGGACTTCCAGTGCCACTCAATACATTGTCCTCAAAACTTTCGTGCGTAAGATTGCAGTTTGAGAGCAATATTGTTAGATCTTTTTCAGAAGTGGTACTGAAATCAAATGCTTTCGACGCAATAGATTTGATGGGTATATTATACAGATATATCGCACGAACATTCGGTAGCGAATGAAACGCGTTATTTCCGATTCGAGACAAACCGTCGATCGGATAAGTGTCTGCTTGTATACCGAAGCTAATTAGTTCTAGTCTGCTTTGAACGCCATTCACATTACGAAACGCATTATCAGGTATTGTGTGCTCAACTGACGCATCGAGTGATATCTGAATCGATGATACATTGAGTAATGTACTTAAAGCGTAGAACAAGTCATAATCTGGCGGTGAGTTTCGGAGACGAGTTTTTCCATAAATTCTTAACCAATCAGTTGTTTTGGCTGTGCTTTTGAATGAATTTCTGTGTATACGAGTGAATGTCTGCATACTATCGTCTATATTAATACCACTAAACCTAATGCCACTAAAAACGTCATCTGATAGTTCTGTAATCATTGCATTTCTTATCTTTAAATACTTAAAAATCTTCTGATTTGGATAAGTTTGTGAAATGTTTTCGAGTTCTAACTTCAAATTAAATGATTTTTCTAAATTTGCATCACAATTAACGGAGTTTTCCTCTAGTTTTAGCTCACACTTGTAACCGTAATCGTTTTTTTTCTGAAACGTAAATGCGTTTTGTGCCAAAAATAGTAAATAAACTGAGAATATAATACTACCTTTAATAAAAAATATATTTAAAAATAATAATTATTTAATCGTATGCAGTTTACATTCGATACAATATGAAAATATTTCTATAAACTATAATAAACAACTTTTAATTGACTTCATATTTAGTGATCGCACAATTGCTTACAGACAAGTGTTGACTCTTAGAACTTACAGACAATATCTATCGAATAAATTCTTAGAATTAACAACAATTTTCTCAGTGTTCTTTATTCTATTTTTTAATCTTCAACTCTTATTAAATTCGATAAACTTTACTAATTAATAAATATCTAAAATTAATAATAGTTTTATATTACGATACCCCTTATATTTAATGTACAAATTTTTCAATTTAAATATAACTGAATCTTACTGTTCTAGTATACTGCGAAACGGGTCCCGATTTGTCGAACCCCTCCAAGCACCAGAATCGGGCCTAAAAATGAAAAAAGGCTGGCCGGGTTAGGGTTTAAGAATTGCGAAAATAATAGTGCGGGTAAGGGCTTCAAAATATCGGGTGGTCTATGTCAGGCTCGGGTCGACAATTTTTACAATCTACAGAACATCAACCCGCTGTTGTAAACTATTATTGCTTTTTTCGCACAAATAAAACCGAGTATTATTTATATTATTTATATTTAACACTACTGCTAATAGATTAGAAAATTTTGTTAAAAGCTGTATTAATACTGCATTCGTACATTGAAATTTAACTGTATTAAAATGAAATATATTACAATTATGATAATCAAATATAATTTAAAGTTTAAATAAATGAAACCGTAAATTAAATTAGCTAAACATAAATCTTACCAGATTTGCTCATTGTGTTGAAGTTTTATTATTTAATAAATCGATTGTTTTATTTAAATCACCAGTATATAAATAGATATTATTTTTATTTAATTTACTTTATTAAAATTATATATTATGTTCTTTTGCACTTTATACGTATATATATATATTTAACTAAATTTTCTTCATAATAAACTTATCTTTAAACTTCGGTGAATGCAATCGTAATAATATTAGGAAATAACTAATAGTGTACTGCACACAAGAGCTTAACTTTCTGCCACGATAATAATGTACTATTATCAATAAAGCCAAGTGAAACAACAAATAGCAAATAACAAAAAACATCTTAATCTTTATTATAAAAACCCACCAAAAAGATATCTAATCTGCGCGATAACGGAACACTTTAGAGAATAGTATATCAATCATTCACATAAACAATTCGTAGTAAAAAAGTGTTGTTTGTGTTCAGTAACACAATTGTAAAAAACTATGGTCTAATAATAATAAAAAAGGTCAACAGGTTTTCGGAAAAATTATGTTTTGGCTCGAGTGTGTCAGTGATCACATAGAATTGATTGATATACCAAATAAGTTTTTGATGGGTTTCTATAATAAAAATGTTTTTTTTGCTATTGTTTTATTGCAATTATCTTTATTGATAAAAGTACATTAATGTTGCAAAAACTGAAAGCTATTATATTGAATATCAGTTATTTCCAAAAAAATAAATAAGTTTACATTAAGGTAAATCAATAAATCTGTGGGTGAATATTCGAGACAAAACATTAATTTTTCAAAATTCTGTTTGACAACTATTTATATTATTAGACCAGTTTTATTATTGCATTACTGAACATTAATCAACAAGACATACATTATTGGAATCTTACAATATAAGATTTACAACTAATAAAAATAGTGAAGTGGACGCAAAAATTCTTATTTTCTAGTTCAAAGGACTACCTAGAAATTTTTAAAATTTAAAATCAATAGTAAATTGTTGCTGCCCTGATTGCGGAGACGCTATTATGTTCGATCTATAATTAAAATAACTAAAGGAGTGCTACAATAGTGAGCTAAAAAATATCTTAAAAAATTATTTAAAGTTAAATCATAAATGACAAGCAGATGAGGTCTTTAATTATTACATGTGCCAAAAATCCGATAATATTATTACCTAGAAATTTACTAATAAATCTGACGTTGAAAGAGAAATCAATAAGAGTTTATAAATTTTGTTATTTGATAATTGACGTCACTTATAATCAACCTTTAGTATATAAAGAACTTTTTATTAGCTAAGGATAAGATAAATTATATGTTTTTTGGTTGCTTAACGCAACGCGATAACATGTACCGGAAAATTATAAAGAAAACAACTTATTATTTGCTATATTTTTTGCACGAGAATTCAAGTTTCCTTTTTTAAATTGATCCAATGTATATTAGTTACTGAATATCAATTGGTGTGCAGCAAAGTAAGGTGTTAGCTGTGATCAACGCACCGTATAAAGTATTTATTAATTTTTTCAGACCGAGTCCTTAAATCTACAGTTGGGGAAAAAATGGTTAGAATCTATTTATGAATGTGTTTCAGTTTAGAACAAAATAAAGAGTAAGAAAAAACTGTAATATATATTCTCAAAGGTATATCATTATAAATTTAATTAAAACAACTGTATATACTTCTATACTTGGTTCTGTATGTTAAAATAAAACTAGAATTCAAAGCTTATCTACCCGACCCGGCCAGATACAATTAAGTAGGAAATTATTTATATAAACTATATTTCTATATAGTTTAATAATTTCATTTAATTTACTTTAAATATGTAACTCATTCATGTTTTAAACATAATAGAAGAGTTGTATTGATTTTTTAAAATAAATTAGCATCACATAAAAATCGAAAATTGTATCAAAAATTTTTGTCATGCCTTTTTTAAAAATACCAGAGCCCATCCCGACTTTAGATATAAATTCTTTTACATACAAGAGTTCTGTACTTTTAAAGAGGTTTTATTTAAAACAGTAGTGAATTTAGTCTACAAAGGTGTGAGAGAAAATTCTTTGTGTTAATACATATCAAGTAAAGTATTGTGATAATAGTGATTATTTGATTGCGAATTATTGTTTTGTTGTTCAAGTTATAACATTACTACTTCATTATTGACTTCGAAAATGAAATACGATAAGAGATTAATTGTGTTGTTTTTAGTTTTCAATTTGGTAATGGCCTTAATAACGATTATTCGCGGTGCAAATAAAGAAGCGATGTCTGCAATAACGGCGGCGGTGGACCTGTTGATTGAGAAGAAAGAGAAAGCGAATACATTCAGTCACACTCATAATGACAACACCAACAACAGCAGATCAGTTGTCATTAAATAATAATTATTATGGACACAACAATGCAAATGGTAATAGATTTCAATACTATGGAGAAAACAATGAACAATGGACTTCAGAAGTTGGTACGATTGGCAATAATAAAGATAATGACTGAAAAAATGAAGGTAACGAAGATAACGAATACGACGGAATTAGTTTGTAAATAATATCATTATCATTGTAATAATTAAGTTTTTTCTATTTAATAATTTGTTTTCTACTTTTCTATTGATTTTTAAAAATGAAGAAATGCTTTTCTCTTAAATAATTTTGATATTTTGAAAAAATCTGTTTTGTATTTTTCTAATAGTAAACAAAAGTGTAAAAAATTTTATATACGAAAATGGCAATAAATTTGTTATGAAATGAAATGAAGCATTGCGAATATTAGTGAAATTTAAGTGATAATCAGTGCCTTTAACAATGAAAAAATTTATTAAAAAACTAAATGTTTTTTGTTTAATTTTTAATTTGGTGATGACAGCGATTACACTATTCAAGTCTAGCGTTGCAAAGTATTGCACAACTATATCCAAATCGAAGGTTTTATGATGAACTCACTGTTTATGGCAGTAATGCAGTGTTTACTGAATTAAATGAATTAAAGGAATCAGTTTTGGTGGCATTTATTTCAACAATCCGTCTCTAACACGTGTCTATAATAATGCATTCGACAACAAAAGGTTATGTTGGGATCGCTGAGTCTACAGATCGATACTTGATATATCAGTCGAATTTTTCGCGCTGTTTAGTCGCTAAATATGTATTGTTGTAAACGCTGAGATTACAGCTCAAATAAACTTTGATTTAATTAAATTTAATAAATTGTAGGCACTTGTTTCGTGATAGAAATATTTTATTTAAAATAGATTTAATAGATTTTAGTAAATACAAAATTAGATAAAATGCTCACATTGAGCTCACAACTGCGACTGACAATTAGTAGAGGCGTTAAACGCTTAAATAGACAAAAATTGAAAAAGGTTCAAATATTAAAGTGATTATTGTTTTAAAACTATTTCAGAGGTTATAGATATGTTAGTTATGGGTTATATTTGCGTACTGTTAGACACTCGCGTGCTTCAATAACATATTTTTTTAATCTATTCAAAATAGTTTATAACGTTTTAAGTAATACTAATAGATTTAAAATAAGTTGAAATATTTTTTAGGTTACTCTCAATTGGCAATAATTTCGTTGTTTCTGCAAGGAGTTGCATATTCTTTAAAATATTATTCAAATGATTCGTACCATAGCAACGAATATGTGTATAAATGTATGGCAATAGAAGACTATTTGGTTGAATGTAATAGTAGCTGAATTTTTTATATCAAATTAGAAACGGAGCGCATTGCGAAGCAAAATCTAAATCAGAAGTATTATCAGATTTTTGATGTCCAAAAAAATGCATTGTTCACAGAATTGCCTGAAAATGCATTTAGTGGTCTCAGTTTCGGAAATATTTTTATGATTTACGCCACAAACTTAACTCGAATTCATAAAAATGCATTCACAAGCACTGAAAAAATAACAGACAAGTTCCGTATACTTGAAGAAACACAGTTACAAAACTCACCGCCAGATTAAGACTTGTATTATGCGTTAAGTACGTTAACAAATTTTTCATCGATTTACATATCACTCGATCCATCAGTTAACCACACAATACCTGACAACGCGTTTCGTAATGTGAATGGCGTTCAAAGCAGACTTTCTCACATAGAGTTTAATATGTTTGATGCTTACTCTCGATACACATATATCACTCGAATCGGCAACAATGCGTTTTACGACATTCCTTTTGAATCGAATTCAACCATAGATTTTGATGTTATGGGCATTCAAACCGTTACATCGAAAGCATTTGATTTTAAAACATATTCCAACAATACATTAACAATAAAACTATGGTATTTGACTCACGATAGTTTTGAAGACAATGCATTCAGTGGTTCTCTACGACCACTTGATCTCAATTTCGGTTAGAAATATTTTATATTTATTTTTGGTTCAAATTTAATTTAATTTTATTTGTCTATTTTCAGTTCACTATACATTTAGCGTCTATCAGTCCTCTTACAGTCAAACACGAATGTATTTCAAAGATACACAGATCTTTTTCAAAAACTTCGCACATGTTTTTTAGTTTCTCTGAACTATTTCTAAAACAAGCATATCTTTTTTAAAATCGGCAAAATTTTTATTCTATATGTTAGAAAATCGCATAAAATCATCGTGTGTTGTATATCACAACTATAATTTAATCTATTAAAATAAAATTACTGTAGTTAAAATCTAAAAATTAAATTTTAACAAAATTAAAATTAAACCTAGTAGAAAATGTCAAAAAATATTTTACGATAATTGCAAATTATAATTTTTATATCTTAATTAATTTTATTTTAATTGTTTAATTTCTAGTTGTGATTTACAAATACACGATGATTTTGTGCGATTTTCTAACATATGCCATAAAATTTTGCCGCTTTTAACTAAGATATGCTTGTTTTAGAAATAGTTCTGAGAAACAATAACACATGTGCGAAGTTTTAGAAAAAGATCTGTGTATCTTTGAAATACATTCGTGTTTGACTGTATAATATGAGTTATATACAGAAAAAGCATTGAATAAACAAAATTCGATAAAATTTCATTAAAATAAATGTCTAAACTACAAATAAAATTAAAATTTTTAAAATTTTTTATTTAATTGATAGATAATTTTTAAAAACCTTATTTTTTAGAGCCTAAAGGTTAGACGGACTAACCTACGGTATAGGCTGTTGGCTTAGGCTCCTAAAATATAAAGAGTCTTAGGCTCTAGGCTTGAGCCTAAGCCTTGGAAAAATTTAGGCTTAGGCCCAGCCTACAGCCTAAACCTAAGGTTAGGCGGACTAAATTTTCCATCTCTAGTCTGTAGCTACACGTGCAATGCGTTTTGTAATGTTTAAGAGTGTTAAGTAAAGTAAAGGAAAAATAGTAAAAGTTATAAAATTCAAAACCCGTTGTCTAAAATATTTTATTTTCTTTGTATCTTTTTTGAATGTAAATTTGAATGTAAAAAGATATATGCCATAATATAATCAGAAAAGGGATTTATGATTCCCTAACATTAGGCATTTAGATAGTGCTGTTTAACTCTCTGCATACAAGCATAGATCTATTATAGTCTAAGTGGGCGTTTAAATATTATAACCAGAGCCTCTACTTTTTCTGAAATCCGAATTTTTTGTTGTTTATTAAAACTTTCGGAATTTTAAATGGCTGTAAACTTTAAGCTGGAATTTTAAATCGTGTTAACTCATTATAAATAAAATTAACGTCATTTAACTTTCCGAAATCTCCGAAATTGTAGAGTTTTTAAAATTTTCCGAATTTTTCCTAAATTTATCCGAAATTCACCAATTTTTAAAAAAATTATACTCAAAAACAAGGTTTTTCGGATAGGGTAGAGACTTCATAATTTTTTAGACAAGTTTTCTCAAAAGTTTTAAAGTTCAAGTATAGATAATTTTAAATTAAAAAAAATATGTCAATATCAAAATATTGTCCGTTAAAATAGATAAGTTTTCAAGATTATAGATTAAAAAATTTTCCGAAATGTCCGAAAAATGCCTATATTTTGTCAGAATTTCCTACCGAAATTTGACTGTTTTTGTTCAGAAAAAGTAGAGGCTCTGATTATAAACTGAAAACATTTCTTTTAAATAACTAAAGTTTATCGGAGACTAGATTTATAAAATTTTCACTTTTTTATACAGTAGTAAACTGCAAACAGTTCGTTGTTACTCATTCACTCCGTATTATTACGAGAAACATTTTTATACATAATATTTTGTTTGACTTTTAAATAAGTGTCAGTTTGATTGTTTTAATAAAATCTTTTACTTATCTTGTAAGTAGTTTTTTCTGACGGTTAATTTCTAATGAATATTGTACATGTATATAATTATAACGAGATAATAACATTTTTGGAATATCACTGCTAATATATTTTTTAAACTTGATAGCTCCGAATAAGATTTTATTTAAAGATGTTCAAGGGTCGGGTGACCCGTTGGATTTACCCAACGGGTTTGTAATCGTGTCGGATCGGGTCACGATAAGTTTAGTAAGCGATAAGTGATAAAACCAGAGAGAGAGAACTGATAAACAATTTTTTATTTTCATTGAATGTATTCACATAGAATTTTGATCTCAATAGAAAATTTAAGACATAATAAATATAACAGTATAAATTTATAGGAGTGTGTAAAACTTTAATTTTTTGTAGATAGCAAAATAAATTAAGAATATATTTCATTTTTAAAATATGTTTTCCGGATGTCGGTTATTTGTTGGATTATCGGGTCACAAAGCTATGAAATTTTTGAATAATCTGTTTATCGGTTTGTCAGGTTTTTATCCATTCGGTTAGTGTTGAAACTTCAATTTCACGGTTCGGGTCGGGTTCAAGAAGCATTAACCGAAACACTTTTAATTTTATTAAAACTTTGTTTAATTTACAAAAAAAAACTTGCTTTTATTTAAAACTATCGCTTAAAATGGCATATTTAATAAAATAGGAACATAATTTAACTCTTAACAGTGCGCCTAATTTTAATAGACTTTGCACTATAAGTTTATTTTTTTACTCGTGTTTCTAGAATTTACGACTAAACTTTAGATTTTAGCAAAGTGTGTGTATAAATAATGTTTTACCCAATTATTGCGTCATAAAATAGATGCGTTTTTGTTATTAAAGTGTGTTTATAGAGTTGTTTACATTTCGCTGTATTTGTATTCATATTGATTTGCGATGCAATATTTTAATGCCAGATTTGTTTGCTTAAAACTTATTAAACGCGTGTCAAACTATGTTTGCAGACATCAGTGGATTAGCGGTGGACTGCGAGCGAAGTCTCAATCAACTGTTGCCTCAAACCACTCAAACAAATGCAATCATTTAAATGGTTTTCTCATTATTAATCACAATAAACGACAATTTAAGAGCGAATTTCGAGCTTTGCTCCGATTATTATCAAACAGCTATTTATCAGTAATACCATCGAAGCGATACATTCACACCACGCGTACTGTGTTTAATGAGAGCGAGAAAAAGAGAGACAACAACAACAACAACAATAATAATAATAGCAATAAAAATGCGAACAATAAGCAAGAAGACGAGGAAAACAATGACGAAGATAATAAGGATAACGATGAATCGAAGGCGTCATTGATAGCCAAAGCGGTGGTTTGGATGTCGAGCGCATACATGATGATCACAATAATGTCTCTGATATTTCCCAACACAAACCAACCAGAAGTTTACCGATACGTTTCGTGGAACGAGTTTCTCTATCAAATGCTAGCGAAAGGAGAAGTGGAGAGACTGGTGGTTCATCCAGAGCTCGATCTGGTTGTCATATATCTATACGATGGCGCTGTGATTAAAGGCAAACGAATTGAGCACAAGACGTATCACATGAATATCGTGAACGTCGCCTCATTCGAGACACGACTCAGAGAAGCGGAGCGTAAGCTTAATATTAAACCTGATCGACGCGTACCAGTGATATACGAACGAAACCAAGAAAGCACTTGGATTTTATTGGTGTCTTTGGTCGCGGTTTCGCTTCTTATTATGATGATGTTTAGATCCGGACAAATTAAAACGCCGAGCGTTGACTTTTTCGTGAGTTACTAAATATATTCGAGTTATGATTGATATTGATTTATTGCATTTGAATGTAGTCTCAATTAGGACGCGCTAAGTTCACAATGGTTGACCCCTTAACTGGTCCGGGAAAAGGTGTGCGATTCAAAGACGTGGCTGGTCTTAAAGAAGCAAAAGTTGAAATCATGGAATTTGTTGATTATTTAAAAGCACCCGAAAGATTTCGAGTAAATTCGTGATTTAATTTAATATTCGATTGCAATTTTAACGTAATCAACGTAATCTTTTTTAGGCTTTGGGCGCAAAGGTTCCTCGAGGTGTTCTGCTTCTCGGACCGCCAGGTTGTGGCAAAACAATGCTCGCTAAAGCTGTTGCAACCGAAGCCAGTGTTCCATTTTTAGCGATGGCTGGCTCTGAGTTTATTGAGATGATTGGAGGTTTGGGCGCTGCCAGAGTGAGAGACTTATTTCGTGAGGCAAAGAAAAGAGCGCCTTGTATTGTTTATATTGACGAAATCGATGCAATCGGCAGAAAGAGGAGCACAGCCAGCATTCAAGGAGTAACCGGCGAAGAAGAGCAAACTCTCAATCAGTTGTTGGGTAAGTTTATTTAATTTATTATTCTTTAATTATCGATTAATTTTTACTCCAATATTTTTACTTTAAATTTAGTTGAAATGGATGGTATGAGTCAAAGAGAGGGCGTTATAATGCTTGCCTCCACAAACAGAGCCGACATTCTAGACAGAGCTTTGCTAAGACCAGGAAGATTTGATCGCCATATTTTGATAGATTATCCAACAATGGACGAACGAAAAGATATATTTATTCAACACCTGAAATCAATTAAGTTAGAACTGAATCCGAAACAATACGCTCTACGTTTGGCACAATTAACCCCCGGTTTCAGTGGCGCTGATATCGCTAGTAAGTGATTTAAAACTTAATAATTTTGTATGCGAACAATATTTGAACGTTTTATTTCGTTAGACGTGTGTAATGAGGCAGCACTTCATGCGGCGCGTGAGGGAATGAAAATAGTGAAGGGAGAGAATTTAGAATACGCTGTCGAACGGGTTGTTGGCGGCACCGAAAAGAGGAGTCAAGTGATGTCACCGCAAGAGAAAAGAGTGGTGGCGTTTCACGAGTGCGGACACGCGTTGGTTGGATGGCTGTTGGAGCACACGGACGCCTTACTCAAAGTATCGATTGTTCCGCGAACTACTAATGTTTTAGGGTTTGCGCACTATTTACCAACTGATCAAAATCTGTACACAAGAGAGCAACTTTTTGACAGAATGTGCATGTCATTGGGTAAGAACTGGCAATTAATAATTTAATTAAATTATACCACTATATTGATTATCACTAACAGGAGGAAGAGTTGCTGAATCACTCATATTCAATAGAATCAGTTCTGGCGCACAAAACGATTTAGAAAAAGTGACAAAAATGGCATATTCGCAGATAAAGCATTTTGGAATGGATCCAGTGGTTGGACCGCTAAGTTTTCCATCGGACGAGGAAGTAAGGAGTCAATCGAATTGGATCGGAAAGAAGCCGTACAGTAAAAAGTTAGCGAATACTATAGACTTGCAGGCGAGACTACTCGTTGCGAACGCTTACCAAACTACTGAGCAAATTTTAAGTAAGAATTTAGAAAAACTAAAATTACTCGCGGAAACGCTATTACATCGCGAAGCATTAAATTATGCGGATATCGAATCATTAATCGGTGCGCCACCGTTTGGACACAAAAAAGTTATTGAAACTTTGGATTTTGGTCCGCCAGTCGAGTCAGACAAATCGCAACAAGAAAGAGATGCAAATAAAAATGAAAATAATGATAATAATATAGAAAATAATGGTAATAATAATGAAAATAAGGAAAAACAATCAAATTAATGTATACTGTATAGCAGTTTATTATACTAATAAATTAAATTATTACTCGTTTTCGATTAATTTTGTTAAAATATTACAGTTAATGTTTTTTTAGCGGTGCACTAAATTTAACTACAAAAGTGTACACTAATAAACTTTGAAATAAAATATGGAAATCTAAGGACAGAAAAAATGGTATAATTTTTAAAAAATTGAAAAACTCATTAAAATGTAATGCGTGCGACGACTCGATACCTCAATTTCCCTCAATTTCGTCAAAATGTCAATCTTATTAGTGTAACCAAATGACAATATTCTCAAAATCAAATTCAGTGGTAAATGATTATAATTTTTATTTAATAACGTAACGATTTATAATGAAAAACGAATTTAAATACTATAGAATCAACTTATAATTTATAAGTGACTGTATTCGAAGTCAAACCATTGTAAATAAAAGTATTATTGATTGGTATGTATTGCGATGTAACCAATTTGATCACCTCTTGAGCAGCACATCCACCAACGAATGCAGCGATTGTATGCAATTCACATCCACCGTAACGACAGCTAAAATATGAGAATCTGTTTAATATGTATTATTAATTAAGTAAACTTTTTAAGTACATTTCGTGTATGAAGTCATCTTTTGCTAAAGAAATTGATCCCAAATCGGTCAATATTTCTTTCAAATAAGTCTAAAAATAGAAAAGTAATGAAAGCACACGAATCGACGCTTTTTTGAATTTTGATGATAATAATACCTTTAGTTGCGAAACATCACTCTCTAAGTGATCGTCAAACTGTCCTGGAAATCGGTTGTGCAACGAAAAGAAGCGGTCGACAGATCGTAGTAAAAGATAATAAATAAGTTCATCACAACCATCGTCAACAAACTGCGCAGAACTAACTAATTCTCTTAAAGCTTCACCGGTTAATTCCGAATCAAACGAAGAAGTTCGCACTACATTCAAATTGTGAGCGTTCTTGCAAAACAACTTCACATCATTTTCAGTTACATTAACGTTCGGTGCTTTCGATATTGTTTGGCAAATGTTATAAACAGTTTCCGCGTCTTCTTTCGCTTTAGCGCTATAAATCTTTAGCAGTTCGACGTATTTCTTCGTATCGGATATCATGTCAGGAATGGTTCCTCTCAGCGGTAAACAGTGATACCGCGTCACAAACTCTTTAAGAGCTTTTACGCACAACCAAAACGAATTGGTGGCCAATGGCGAGCTCACACTTGGATCGTCCAGTATTTGCTTTGTTTCTGACGGAATAAAACTAGACTCGCATAGAACAGAGTTTACCGATTTAATCGCTTCCTCGAAATTTTCGAGATCCAATTCCTTTAACTCATCGTCACTGTTCGCTACCGATGTGCGCAATAAATGCGAACCACTTTTGATTAAATCTTTTAACTGCTGTTTTTCTTTGTAATTGTTGGGCAAATCGTTACTATTCTTGCCGTACTCTGTGCGCCATTTCTGAATAAATTTGTGCAAAACAACCAGATATGGCGTGTGAGCCAACTCTTTCCGCGACATTTCCTCAAACTTCTCGTACGAATCGAAATATGTTTTCAACTCATCGAACGGTTTATCGAGTCGTAAATCTTCGCAAATGTTTTCCGGATGCGATTCAATGATAGGGTGTTCGCGAACCTGAACTCTAATATAACCGATAAAACCGATCGATTTGCACACAACTAGAGGCACATTCAAGTGCCACAAGTGTTGCGTTAATTTGATTAATGACTTTTCGTTGTAAACAGCGGTCGCGATAACAACCGAAAAGCGTTTAAAAAATTGATCGTTTGATTCGAGAAGACTGTCCAGCGATTCCTCGATATACTCTCCATTGACGTCGCCATTCATTTCAAGCAGTAATTGAGTGGCAATTCGTGCACGCGATTTGCCAATAGTGTCGTCATCGAGAAGGAAAAAGTTGGTGCCTAAATCTTCTTCGGTTACGAGATTGTGGTCGACAATAGTGAACGAACCGATTCCCGGCAACACAAGACTCTTGAGAATTTCTGTGCCAACGGTTGTGGCGTTAATCAGACACACGTGTGACGACTCCAAAGCGATTTGTCCGCAATCGCCCCAAAGACTAGACAAATATTTGATTAATGCTAAAACATATGATAATTACAATTAAATTGTGCGCATTATTACCGCAATTGTCTGTCGTATCGCTTTGTTTTGTCGCTTTCAACACATTTCGGACTTTTTGGTGATTGATTACTAAACTCAGAAGTTTGTGTCATTTGTTATGATTAATATTAGTTTCAGATCTCAAGAATTTAATGACAATGCAATGTTTTTTAATTTTAATCGCAATATTTTCTAGGTTTACTTATGCTTAAAGGTAACAAAAATTTTAGATCTCATACTTTTAAATAAACGAGACTTAATATGAAATAAGGGAAATTTTAGTGTTTAATAAAACCATAATTTCGATTGCAGTTGCACTTTGTTTGGCTCACATTTTTATTTAACCCTTCTAATACCAAATTAATTAACCGTCATATTCAAAAACAATAAACTTTAAAAATTCTTAAATTAAAGTTTAAAGCACAAAAATACTGTTGAACCTAATACCTATAGAAACTAGATTACTATAATATTTCATTGCATATTACATTATTAAATACGTAATTTTTTAAACACTATATTTGATAGTTTTGTGGGTTTGCACTGAAAAACTTCCAGTGCAATAAGTGAATAAAAATACAGTTATGTACAAAGTTATGTTTATCTCGAGAAAACCACTGTTTACTATCCAGTAGTTTTAAAGTTTAACAAATTTATGTAATTATTTTGATTTTTAAAATGTTAGTATAGAACTTTCCATAATTTAATTCGCAATAACTTTAAGACCAACTAGTGATGGAAAGATTAGAGCTTTAGTGACTCTGGTTAAAACCCAGGCCCGAGTCTACAGGATTCTTAACTTATTATAGATTTTATAAAAATTTACATGTAAGTTAATAGTTTTGTTGTAAACATAATTTAAATTAAAAATTTATCAGTATTTTAAAACTCTTCCTATAAGTTTTGTAAACTCAGATTTGGTCAAGTAATGTCTAATTCTCTAGTGAGAGGTCAACGATGTAGATTCTAAAATTCTAAGGATTTAATTCATCGGATTTAAATGACAATTTTTCATATTCATAGAGGGGTGAAGTTTTTACGATTTTCTATAGGGTCAGAACCCAGAAAGACGCTCCTCTTGTGTAACTATGGTTATATATTAAACCTTCTCGATTTCATCATTTGTTAGTTAGTTTAGTTTTCGTTGTTTAAGTTTTATACTTACCTAAAATCATTTTATCAATTTAAGATTTAGTCAATAATTTTTTAATTTTTTATTTCATTAGTAATTATTCAAACTGCTGATAACAGCAATCGGAAAATTATATTTAAGCGAATTTTATATTTAATGAAAAATTATAAATAATAGGAATAAATAACAAAATTAGTGTCAAAATATTGTCAAGCATTCCTCGATAAAGATATCTCAATGAGAGACATTTGTGGAATAATTTTCATTAGTTCATCGATACCCTCTCTTACTGAAATCGATGATCGAAAACCAATTTTAGCGATTTTAGCGTACGACACGATATAATCACGTTTGTCCTTATCTTCCTGATCATCGCAGCACGATATGACGCAGCCTTCAACGCGATTCGCGATACTTAACGCCACATCAATTTTTTTCATATTCATTATCTCGTCTCCAACGTTAAAAATATTACCGCTCATTATCGGATATTTCTGTAGCGCTAAAAGGAAAGCATTTGCCGCATCTTTCACGTGTAAGAATGTTCGCCTAAAATTTGGCTCATAAACCGAAAACTGTTTCTCGTTGATTGCCCTGAACGTTAAATCATTGATTAGTAGGTCCAAACGCATTCGCGACGACACCCCAAACAGTGTCGCCAATCGCAATATAACCCCATTCTTACTCTGAATCATAGCCTCGGAATTAGCTTTGGTGCTGCCGTAGAGACTCAGCGGACTCAAGCCAGTGTCTTCGGTGCAGGTGTGCTGCACTGCGCCATAACAAGAACCAGTTGAAGCGAAAACTAGTTTTTGGTGTGACGAGAGCGCCGACACTATATTTTTAGTTCCGTTTTCGTTGACGTCAACAGCCAATTCTGGATCTTTGTCGCACGCAGGATATCCAACAATAGCCGCCAAATGAATAACAGCGTCAACTTTTTTAATTGCTGCTGATATCGCGTTACAGTCTCTAATGTCACCCTTAATAACCTCTAAATCCGGATTCGATACGTGCGGAAGAAGTGGAGAAATTCCGTAATTGAAACTATCAAAAACAGTTACTTTATAACCATTTTCCAATAAAAGAGGAATCAGAGACGATCCTATATAACCCGCACCACCCGTTACCAGTACGTGATCTATTGACACGTCGTTTCGACAATTGCCATTTGTTGTACGCATTTCTATATAAATATGCACTAATCATTATCATAAATTTATACTTTACTATGTATTTATGTCGATATGCATAAATTACATAAATTTAATTTTGAAAATAATGCACAAAATATTGACTTAAATCAATCAAAAGTCGATATTATGTTAAAATATTCTTAGAGTTACGCATTTGAAATGAAAACATACCGTCGCTGTAATAATCAATATTTAATGACAGATAACGATGACTCTGAATACTCGACTAAATACTTTGTTATTTGCATTTGCTTTCCTTAAGTTTTTGCCTAAAAGTTTATCATTAAATAGAGTTCGAATGCATTGAAAGATTTCAGACACCCCGCTGTTATGTTACATTATTTACATGATTAGGATAAAGACCTTGTGATAAAATTGATCGATTTTAAGATACAGATATTATGCTTATTTCTAGAGTGTTTAGTTTAGTCCAGACCAATCAAGAAATATTATCTAAAACTTATGATCTTAGACTGTATGATGAAATAATTTAATTAATACTGAAATCAAAGTTTTTGTAAACTATGTTCTATTTTGCATGCAGTATTTAATTCTATAGGCGTCCATTTGTTTAATTTTTTAATTTAAAAGTCTTTATGTCGAAATATTTATCACGTTCTAAAAGTATATCAATATCCACAAAATTTTTAAGTAGTTCTGAAATGACCAAAAGTCAATCGCAAAGTTTATTAATTTAAACTTAATTAACTTTTACTTTATAGTTACAAATTTTTTATGCATTTTATTTATAAAATAATTTTATAATTGCATATTTTTATTACTATAATTGTTATTATAAAATTGAAAATAAAAGCACTTTCATTTCAGTAAAGATCATCAATAAATGTTTCTATGTAAATAGATAAATCGGTAAATGTAAGTTAATCTAAATAAATAAATAAAATTAATCAGTTTTTGTGTTTACGTGTCTCAATTAACTGATGAAAGATTCTATTTTTTTCCGTACATCTCTCATTCAATTATGCCATAGTGATTTAAATTTATCACTTGTAACTTAATGAGTAAAGCCCGGAGTTTTACATAAAAAAAAATAATTTTAGCGGTTTATAATATTGATGTAAGAAGTATTATGTGATTATATTATTGTAAAATTTACAGATTTTACATTATACATTAATTATTATACAGATTTTAAAAGTCAATATAAATCAATATTTAATGGATAGAAGAATATTAAATATTTTTTAAATATTTCATGAGTTTTTGAAAATTATCGTTAAATTTCATTTAGTTTTTGAAACCCCTTTAATTTTTGCCCAACACTCAAACAATTATTGATTAAATTTAATG
>JAQIVF010000482.1:0-21978 GCA_034698365.1 Steganacarus magnus
CCCGACCCGGCCCGATACAATTAAATAGGAAATATTTATATAAAATATATTTATTTATATAGTGTTATAATTTCATGTAATTTACTGTAATTAAGCAACTCTGTCATGTTTAAAAGACAATAGAACTCTTATATTGAGTGTTTAAAAAATTTAGAATTACATAAGTCGATAAAATCATAAAATTGTATCAAAAATTTTAAAGTCGGGCCTTTTCTAAAAAATCTGAAAGCCCGACCCGGCCCGGCTTTTTTAATTTCAGGCCCGAGCCCGACAAGGCCCAACGAATTTTATCGGGGGCCCGTTTGGGAGTCTAAAATATATGGATTGTTAGTCTAATTTAAAATAGTGTTTATTTAGACGCCAAGTCTTGACTAATAGAAATAATTAAAATTAGTTTTAAGTGATTGAGTCTTTTCAAAAAAAACTTTCAGCTTTATTTTACAAAAACTATTAAAACAAAAAAATGAGAAAATAATTAATACTGATAAGTAATAAATAATAAACCTGAGTAATTATTATGGAAAAAGCAATATTTTGGAAAAGTTATGAATTTATAGATAAATATTTGTTGTTTATTCTTACCTTCAAAAAATTTGTTGTCTGGCTATCAATATATAGTTATCAATATACTGTATGCCATCATTTGTGTGTTCAACTCTAGTTTTTTTCTGACGATCATATTATAAAATGTAAGTTGCATTAAAATAACAGTTTTAGCATTCATAGTTTTAATAGAATTATACTTTTATGTTACTACTAAATTATATGAGAAATATAGTTAAAATCGATACGGCGTTTATTTTAAGTTAAAAACATTTGTTTTTTAACATAAAACGTTCCAAAAACAAATATTCTTGTCTGGCATTTATAAGGTTATGTCAGTAACAGCTTTTATATGGTCTATTATAAACAAAAATATTGTTTAAGTCTGAGAATAAAAAAATTAATAACTGATTAAAACTACAAAAGTTATAAAATAAAAATTTTACTTTTACAAAATTATAGCCCAACTCGAAGATTCATTTTTAATGCTCGATGCAAACCATGAGGGCCGGTAAGGCCCGTACAAACCGATGTTCGTTTTTACAGTCTACAGTAGTATACATAATTTATTACATTCCCAGTAAAGTTAAGTAGCTATCAAATAGTTTCAATATGTTTTGTTAATTGTGTTCCACTCTTGTTTCCTTAAATTATTATATGCTTCTCTTTCATAAATTTTACTGTCAACAAAAATTGTTTATTCTTCAACAATAAACAGTGGCATTAGAAAAATAAAAGACACGATGATATTTAAAAGATGCAGCGAAAAAATTGTTGATCGTTAAATAATGAGCGTCATAAATAATATTTTAATGTATTTAATTTTTTAGCTCATACTTTCAAGTTTATGGATATCAATTAGATTATAATCTCTGTCCATCTCCCGTATATGAGTTCGCCGAAAACTTAAGCTAATGCTAACTTATCACAAACTAATGCTAACGCTTATTGTTTAAATCGTTAAATTAAATAAAATGAATTGGAAAAGTGTATCAATTAATCTAGTTTTATTTTCTTACTATTGTCTTATGCAATAAAAGATGCATTTAAATAACAATTCTAGTGTCATATTTTTAAGAAAGTTATACTTTTATATTACTACAAAATACATTTCAAGTCAAAATCGATACTGCGTTTATTTTCGTCAAAAAAAAACATTTGGTTTTTTCCATAAACATACAGACAGTAGAAATCGTTGTTTTGCATATTAAAGGTCAACACAGTAATAGTAAGGACAATAATAGTAAGGACTGCTTATTTTATCTTAATTATGAATATTAAAGACAACGAATTGAGTGATTCATTAATATTTAGAAATAGAAATTAAGACCATATTTTTAAGTTAATAATTATTTACTGAGCATATTCTAAGTTGAGTATAACCTAAACTATCTTTCTCATGAGATGACATTTAGAAATGAATGCGCATTTAAAATGGAAAGTTTTTATCCGTCTGGGTTTATAAGAATTAATGATAGACATTAAAACTAACAAAATTTAATAATAGAATATAATTAAATTTTTTGGATCATCAATTTTTAATATTAAAATTCTATCATTAAATTAAATGGTTTTATGTCAAAATTTTAATGTTATTAAGTTATATTTGAAATTATAATTATATGTAAATATGTAACTAATAATGTTTATAGTTTGGCAGTTTGTAAAATAATTATTGAAAGACAGATCAATAAATTTATTAGTAGTAAAGGTCTTTCCGCAAAATAACTCTAATTAATTTTATGTTTGTGATGATGTATCGAAGAGAGGTTACATTCTACGTGACTAACAGTGAAAAGATTCTAACAGATTATAAATAAAGGTAAATTTTATTAGCAAAGATCATTATTAACCCTGTTATTGATTTAAGATGCCTTCTAAGCACAGCTTTTCTAAAGCGACAACGAATTTGAAAATTTCATTTTTTTTATTCAAACTCAGTCATAATATATGGCGACAGTTATAGAGAGATTGTTTTATACGCACTACTTATTGATACAGCAATTAATGACTAATAAAACACTATATAAAGTACGAAAATAATAGTCATTTATTGCTGTATCAATAAGTAGTGCGTATAAAACAATCTCTCTATAACTGTCGCCATATATTACAGTATGACTGAGTTTGAATAAAAAAATTTAATTTTCAAATTCGTTGTCGCTTTAGTAAAGCTGTGTATGTAACAATAAAAATGTTTTAACATGAAAAGCATTAAACAAAAATTAGCTGAATTAAAATTTATGAATTAAAGCAACTCAAGTTCATAATAGTTATCGATAAATCCAATCCCAAAGAAAGGTTTTCTTGGCTTCTCAAATGCATGCTTAGGTTCTTATAGATTTTTGGATTATATTTACATAATTCATAATCAACTTTGAGAATTTTTAGTCTAAATACCAAAGATTTGAGTAACGTTATTAGCGAATTCTAGAAAGTTTGGTCACAAAAATGTTTAGCTGCCTTGAAATATGATAAATGTTACAAATTAATTTTAATTATTTCAAATAATTATTAGCATCTCGTATAATAATTTGAAAAAATCGAATGCACTTATATTATAATAGTATACTAAACATAATCTAATATGAGAATCATATATACCAGCATAGTTGGGTCGCACTCTTTTATCGTATCCACTACTAAAAAATGAGTCTAAAATAATTGTTGCGTTTAAACCAATATCGGTTTGCCTTTGTAAATATAAAAATGATTAATAATAAATTTAAATAAAATAGAACAAAAATATAATTATCATTATCAGTTAAGTTATATACTTTTTGATAGATTATAATGGTTTGGTTACTTTCGAGATTATTCAGATATTCAACAGACTAGTTAAACATGACTTTTAAGCTATATATTCTGTCAAATTTAAATTTTCAATTTTTAAAAAGTTAAAAGAGGTGAACGGAGTGGATATGGATATAATCGATAATTCCATTTTGATTTGGAAGTTTGTAATGAAATTGATAAAATCATCTGAGATGTGAGATTGAAGTGTTTGTCGATAATATAGATGAGAGATTGGAATATGAGGTGAACACAAAAATTTAATTGTATTTGAAACATTCAAAATTATTTATAAATAATACATTTAAAATAATTAATATTTAATTTTTAAATTGTAAAAGATTTTAACAGAAGCTTGTTTTAACAGCGAATGAAATAATCAAAGCTTGTTTGAACGAATAATTCATTAAATTAATTAAAATTCGTTGATTTTAAGATTAACAACTTTGTAAGCCAATATATGCCATGATTTTTGAATATATTCTTCATATACCGTACAAAATTTATAAGCTTAGTTGTATCGTAGCTTAAAATAAATCACTAGCCATAAGTGCATTTGTAAGTATTCAAACTAAGATTTTCTACTTAAGATTAAAACCAAACTCATTAGTCTAATATGTAAATTGATTACAAAAAACCACAATAAATGATCGGAACTGTTTGTTCCCAGATATCTCTCCGGTTCAATCAATACAAGTAAGTGTAATCTTATTTGAATAAATGTACTTACTTTGGATTACTTAAACGCGTTTCGGAAAATGTCAAACATTTAACAAATAAGATAACCGAAAAAAATAAACTTAACGCCATAATCGAATAGTTTGATGCTCTGCGTTGAATCCAGTCAAGTATGTGACGTAACACTATATAGAATGCAAACTAAAGAATATTCTGTGAATACTGTGTATTTGCTTTGATTAAAAAATGGCGCCAAATAGTTTTATCAAATTTAAGCATATTATTTAAATTAAAATGCTTAAGAATTAACTTTAAAAATTCGCCTGTAATTTAATCCATTTTAAATGTGAATATTATTCAGCACATAATAGGTTTTATTTTAGCAAACATTCACTTAATATCATTATCTTTGTAAGAGATGACTAGAATGCAGTTTTTACTGATTTCAATATGTTTGAATGTGGCTCAAGTACTTCAAAATTTTAATTATTTAGTAAATTACACAAAATTCTGCTGTAAAACTTGTGAATAAACTTACTGCACGATATTAGCTTATAGAAGAATAGAGCACAGACTATATTTTTTTTGTGTAGTTGAATCGAGTCGTTATACGAAAGGAAGAAGAGGTGATGCTAATGCTCAGTGCAAGTTCTCACTTGAAATACAAACGGCTTCAAATCCATACATCAGTTCGTTTTTTTAATTTAAGCTATTTAATTTAATAAAACTTTTTTAGTTCGTCATAATTATTACCCTAAAGTCCATACAATTAAAGAGCTATAAAATTAGAAAAAAATGTTAATTTATCGATTATAATTAATATTAAATGTTTTATTATACGGTATCAAAAGCACCTAAAATCACAAAATTAAATATCTATATCAATTTACATTTGTGGTGTTTTAAAGATATATATAAATTAAAAGATATTGTATAGATGAAGAAAGTCAAAAATTGGTAGTTTTTAACAATAATATTAACAGAATATTTATAATTTGAGCTATCAATTTGAATTGAATAGAATTTAAAAAAATTTAAGAGTGGTTCCGAAAGAATTGTTGACGAGCTTATTCTATACTAACATCGATTAATAATAATCCGACATCGGATATTTGGGAATAAAAAGTCACAAAATTTGGTTGTTATTTAGGAACAAAAAATTTAATATTTGGTTGTTACAAAAACAATTAGTTTTTCTTCGATAAATACAAATTTATTGCAAATAGATATAGTTTTAAGGCTCAACAAAGGAGTGGGTTCCAAATTCCTTAGGATTAGAGTCAAAATTCATCTGATTTAAGACACAAATTTTTAAAAATTTGGTAAAATATAACAGGGGTCTCAAAAACTCATCGGATTTAAACGACAATTTTTCACGATTTTTATGACAAATTTGAGGTTTATGGAGAAATTTGGGAAAATCCCAAATATCCGATGTCTGATAATAATAATGCTGTGTTATTATTGATTCTAAACAAAGGTAATCAGTTTTTTAGCTAACAAATTTCAAAAAACAAATCTGAGTTATTAGACGGTTAATCACAAATCTTCATTATCATTATCCTCTTCAGGGATTGCATCCACAATATTATTAGTAAATTCTTGTTTTTGACGTTCAAGTTCCCGTAAAACCTAAATATTTAGCATTTATTACACTATAATATACGTTAAACAACGGTTAAACACTACTGATACGATAACCATTATTACAATTTTCAAAGTCATGCCATTATTTTGAGCCACAAAAGCAAATATAATTCAAACAATAATTAAAATAAACAATAACTAAAACTTAAAACATCATATAATGTGGTTTATGAAGATCTCTAAAATACAAATCAAACAAAAAAGTGTGTTTAAATTAAAATAATGTTTTACGTAACTTATAATTAACAATGCAATGAATTTTGTACGACAGTGTCAACTGCTAACAGTTGTTACCTCGTCAGTAATAACAGTGATACGTCCCTCAACCTTAGGCTCTAACTTGCACTGTTCGAACTCAATGTTCTCGAACGACGAGCAACGCATCAAAATATTTCTTCTGCCCACTGAGTCCAAACTGACGCCCTTTTTTAATGGCGCGCGAATGTGTGGATTATGCGGAGAATAAGATTCATTGTAACTATGAGTGATTTGAGTGTTTTCGTTCAGACTTCCCAACTCATGCATCTTAACGATACTGGTTCTGCGCGACAGACAAACCAGACTCTGCCTGTGATGCGTTGATTGCCTTTGATTTTGAGCGTTACCGGTCAGTATTTTTATGGCTTCGAAATGATTTTGCACTGAAGTCACGATTTCGGGACTCGAATCCTCGCCCTGAAGAACTTCGCATTGTTTTAAAATATCATATCCATCCTTTCCCTGATACAGATAGCCTTTAGTCGCCAAACGATACTTTTGCTCTAAATCTAGATATTCGTCACCAATTTTAATGTATTTGTAATCGATTCTATTGCCGGCAGGCTTTGACGGATTAAAAGCAAATTTAATGCCAGCCACTTGAGGAAATCTTCCCTCGAGTTTAGGCCATTGCGAAACACCATTTTCGAGCGCTTTCCATACTTGCAGACCCGTTGCATTCAAAACAATTAACGGTTCCATCATTGGCATAATTGTCACTAAATCACGCAAAGTGAACGGACCTTTTGGATGAAGAGTGTCACTGCGCAATGTTCCTGAATTAAGTATAGCTAAGTCTGAGTGCGTTGAGGCTAACATTATATCACATATCAAATTTCCCAAATTAGTTTCTTTGGTTCTAATACTAGCAAATCTTCCGTCTAAATCGCAATTAATATGCCCTAAAACAGTATCCATTTTTCCTTCGACCACATCAGAAAACTTTTCCAATTTTAATTTCAGTTCTTTGTCTTCTTCAAAGTCGTATGAATTTATATTAACTTCTTTAACATTAATAACTAATTCCGAGTCTAAAAATAAAATGTCTATTTTGCTCAATTGTCGAAAATCTGTTCCACTTTTGACAATATATTTTCCATTAATTTTTCTCACAGCATAATCGTGGTCATGACCGCCAAGTATTATATCAATTTCTTCAACATTTTCAGCGAGTCTGCAATCATTAGGTGTGCGCATATGTGTCAATGCAATCACAATATCAACGCATTCCTCATTAAAACAATTTGAAATTATTATTTTTAATATTATCTCAGCGTAATCTAAATATCTACCTTTTCTTTGAGAAATCTCGCTAATTTTCGACCTTCAGAAACAAAGTCAATGTATGTTACGTCCTCAACAGACAAAGTACCCAGAGTTGCCAACCATTCCTCTTCTATTAAACCAATAATTCCAATCTAATCAAGTGAATTATTCTTCATTTATCAATTGCTTAAAGTTTTGTCAATAGTATAAGCAAGGCAGTCTAAACTTAACATTTTCCTACATAAAGCTTAACTGTTAATATTAATACTTTGGCGCCATTATCAGATTAATTCAGATTGTTCTCAGTCCCAACCCCGATATACCGATCCATTTGAAGTGTTTAAAATGCATAAAACCAGTGGATAAAAAGAAATCTAAACATTTAAACCTAACGATTAATTGTCTTGTTCATTATAAAACAAAAATTTAAAAAAGTTAGAAAATTTTTATATTAAACAAGACAATTAATTCGTTAACTAAACTTTAAACTTTTTACTCAGAACTCCAATTAATACACTCATTCAAATTGTTTGACTATACTGGAACAGGAAAAGAGAAGATTCAATCAATTTATTATTAAAAGAAATAATCTCGTAATATTTTCTCAATTAGATAATATTATATAAATATTTACTTTGAATTTAAATAGTAATTATTGTAGAAAATTGCACATAAAAAACAAAGTGGGAAACAACAAAATCTTGCATAAATAGTATAAACTTTATATTTTAGTTCAAGAAAAGTTCCTTTTTTACTTTTTTTCCTTTAGTTTCCATAATATGCCAAATTTTTCCATCACCTAATGGACGATTAGTTTCATTATCGATCACATTACTCATAAGCCACGGAAAGTTGGTTTGACTTATAAATGACATTAAATTGTCGACACCAAAGTCTAACTCATAACAGGTTTAGATATTAACATATGATTTTAACCAAACGATATAAAACGCTCACCAAATTCGTGATTACCAAAGAGAGCGCAGTGAACACCACATGCATTGACCACTGGTATCATTTGTTCGCCTTTCGTAAAAGTGCTCACTGAAACAAATTATTTTATTAATATTTCAATTTTAAGTTTTAAGTCATTTTGTTTTTCAAAATTACTCGAATTTGTGGAAAAAAACTTTGATTAGATGTAGTATAAAAATATCTATCGTGAATGCTTTTAAAATGGTAATGATAGTCAATTTTATAAAATATTAATAGTAATTAAGTTGGATTAAACAGAATAGTTGCCGTGAGATTCATTGTGATATCTTAATTGAATTCACAGCTTAAGAGGGAATATCGCGAAGTGTATTGAGGGGATTTTTAAACCAATTTTATTTGATAGAGGACAGTATAAATCAAGAGAAAAATTAAGAGGAGGTGTAGGCATTAAAAGTTTTGGGGACAAAAATTCAAAAATTAATAACTCCCGAATTGCAGGCGATTGAAATTTGGGGTTTGATTTTTTTAGAGGACTTTGAGCATTAATAAGATAAATTTATTTTTGCATATCCAAAGTGGAACCTATGGAAAATTGAAATATTTTTCGGATATTAAGTTACAAAGCATATTCTAACATAAGGTTGTTTGCTGGGTTTGATAAAAATTTATATATATATAGATAAAAATATTTTTACCTAAATCTAATATGATTAACACTAACTACACAATGAGTTTAGAAGAATAAGTTTTGTTTAAAATTCGCTGTCTGTAGATCAGGAGTTGATCAAATGAAAGTTCAACACTTTTAACAGCAGTGCTTTAATTATACTAAATCCGGAACTTCGAGGTAAAAGTAGCGGCAAAAGCAATCTTTATTCTTAAAATTGAGAATTTATACCATTAATTTAAGTTAAACTTTTTAAATATTATATATAGGTTTTCAATAACTCATAATTCAAACTGTGACAAACGTATGACTTAAAATAACATTTTTTTCAAGTGTATGGTTTTTACACTTTATATTAATATGCTTTAATGAGTTTTACACTTGTAGGGATAGGATTTTTCGGCAACTAAGAGTAATATATTTGGTGTTAAAATAAATTGATTCGGTAAATATAGGATTTAAGCGACTTAAGTAAGTTTTTCAAATTTTAGTCAAAAATTACAGTGGTCTCAAAAACTAATCGAATTTAAACTACAATTTTCCCACAATAAAATTCTGCATTTTGTAAGTTCGGTAAAATTTGGTAATTACCGAAAAATCCTAGCCCTAATTATTAGTTATGTCCTTGTTTTGTAAGTTATCATAATATAACTTTATTCTTATCACATTCTTTATAAATTCTGATATTTTTACGTTTTTAAAACTCTCATGATAAAAATAAGGTTCATTGCAACTTATTATTAAAAAAATTTCCATTCAAAAATTATAAATTTATTAATAGAAAGGTTAATAATATTTAGTTAAAAAATTAATGCATCTGAAGATGAAAAGATTAGTGTGAGGGAAATTAATTAATACTTAGAAACGTTTAATCTTAGTTTTCTTGTAAATGAAAAATGGGAGAATTCTCAATACTTATCATTATTTTTTTATTAATAAAATTGATTTTTTTATTTCCATAAAAATAAGTGCTCGTTTATATAATATGTAAAGCATAATGACTTGCAATTATTTTTAGCACAGGAAAAACTGATGACATGAATAAAGTTTTATTTTCAAGTTAAAATTAACGGAAATCAAACGAAATCGACTGTAAAGAGATACGCGGTTCAATTGTGTAAACCAGTAGTTGACTATTAAATTTTAGAATAAAAACCTGTAATTTTGCCCAATTTGGCCTTCGATTAGGGACTTTTCAATGTTATAATAAGGCAAAAAATTTCTTTTGTTTCATTGTTAAATATTATTATATCTCGAAATTTCATCTTTTAATTATATATTTTTTTAACGATAAAAGAGTGACCAAAATTCAATTCGAATGTGTTTTTAGAAATAATTAAATTTAAACATTTAATACATAATATAACTAAAGCTGAAATATAAACCATTTTGTAAAAATTATTAAATTTAAATTTAATACTAGAATAACCAAATATGAAAAGAATGCTTTACTGTAACAGTATCTAATTCTATCGCAATATACAAATTTTTTCAGAATTCTATATTAAATTATAACTTTGTATATATAACCCAAAAAAATTCCAGAATAAGAAGTTACAACTAATTGTTGGCACAAATATAAATTACAGTTAGAAATGCAACGAAACAAATCGATTCTGTTTATGCAATTCGCTTGCATTTTGTGAAATTAAGAAATAATAATATAGTATATTTTTAGCTCATCTATAATGTCTGTCTGTTTGTCCGTATGTCCGCAGTCCTCTTAAGTGTATGAAGTCTATCACTTCCTTGATATAATTTTTTACTTTATAACATACACGTTACAACTTTATAGTCGTTAAGTTAGAATATTAAGATGAGTAACAATGCGATAAAGTAACAGTGATTAAAACACTTTTATATGATCCTAAGATAGTGATCTCCATTATGAATGTTGCGGTCTTGTTTTATCTCATTCTTGAAAATTGTGCGTAATTTTGATTGGCATTTATAATACGAGTGTCGTTTCGCACGCAAAGATGCGCTTTAGTTAATCTAAATTTTAATTCACTCTCAAACTATGAACTTTAAAGCTCAAAACATATACTATATAATTGCATTGCAAATTGTTGTGCGAATACTCACTAATGCTCGGTGCGATGAGATCTCCACTGAAGAGCACAATGGGGTCGTATTGCTTTAAACTGTTGATGGCAGTGACGAAACGCGTCGCACCGCCACGAGGCTCGACACTCCTTTCCTCCACATTATAGCAATCATTAAAGTGAACAATAGTGATATTTATTGGCGCACAACTGCTATTCTCAACCGATGGCATGATTTGCTTAATCAATCGCTTTAAAACTTGTTGCAAATTTTTACTTATATTATGAGTTTATTTTCGACTTAATTTAAAATAAACATATCGATCATTCAATCAAAATATTTATAATTCATGAGATCAGCGATCAATTCATTTGATCTTTCGTTGCTGTAACTCTCTTAATGTGTATACAAATAAATTTGAAACCAAACTGAAGGACAGATTCAGCGATAATTGAGTGCAAAATGATAGCTAAGCACTAACTCTAAGATATATTCAGCATTTGATAAAAAGAAAGGATTTTTAATGTGTGTATCATATAAAATGACATTTACTTTTACATTCATAATAACAGTTAGGGAATACGCAGACTCTGTTTGAGATGAGATGACTATCGAGTATTAAGTTTTTAGTGTGATGCCTATTTTAGCTCGTTATGCAATTATTATCAACTTTTCTATCTTTAGTAGTGCTCTTTTATAATGATATTTAATACATTAAATGTAACTGTTTTTTATGCATTATAAACAATTATATAACGATAGTATCGATAGTAATGTTTTTGTCATTATGAACGAACTTTGAATCGTTGCATAACAAACCCAGTATAGCAGTAACTTTTAATAATCGACACCGAGTCAGTCGCACTGCTTGTTTGTTGGAGAACCCCATAAGGCATCATTGAATGAACACCGCAACAAGCAGTGCGACTGACTCTGTGTTAACTTTTAAACGTTACTGCTTTACTTCGATTCATTCATTCATTTTCTCTTATAATCATAGTTACACAGAGGAAGGCCTCTCACAAAAATTGTCAAAATTTAAGGGGGGTCAAAATCTCACCGGATTTAACCGACAATTTTTTCCGAATTTTTGGACAAAATTATAGGGGTCTCAAAAACTCATCGGATTTAAACGACAATTTTTGAAAATCCCGATTCTCTTGGGGGGTCAACCCTGCGCAAGCCCCCCTCTGAGTAACTATGCTTATAAACACAAAAACAATGAACAATATGTGAAACATTAATCCAATTACATATCATTTTAGATTAATTAATTAGTGATAAGAAAGAAAAGACGTGTTTCGCAAGGAATGATTACACAGAGGGGGGTCTTGTCCAGATCTGACCCCCTAGAAAATCTGAAAAACTTTACCCCTCCAAGAAAAATCTGGATTTGAAAAATTGTAGCTTAAATCTGATGAGATTTGGCCAAAGAATTTTGAGAATCTATAGTGCAGACCGTATAGAGGTTTGGAGCGAAGTGTAACCATTGTCATACATTTTGGCTATCACTTAAGAATTTTATATTTTGATTTTTTTATACACAAGGGAATAAAACTATTAAAACGGAGTTTTCTTCTACATGTATTATGCAATACCAATACATATTGATAGTTACTGAGGCATCAAAATAATTGGTATCAGTTAGAAAAGAGTTCGCTTTACACGTATCAATATTGATACTTTTATTAGTTGAAACTGTATCATAAATGAGAAAAAAAAACACTTTTTATTAGTTTATCAAGCTTTGAAACTATAGCCTATTAATTTGGTGTAATTTACTTAAAAGAGGTTATTTTTGATATAAGATGCAAGCAGTTATAACCGAATTTATAAACAGAAAAAATTAAAGGAAACTATCAGATATGCGTTCTAACATAATATGTGGTTATTTTATGAAAAGTAGTTTAAATGTTAGATATGTTTCTGTAATGCGTTTGTTTGTTCTACTTATGCCATTCATTACCCCAAATAAAGCTATAAATACACCTCTAAACGTAAATATTGTTGTCGAAAATATACGCAAAAATGGATATTCAAAACAAATAAATTAGTGTACATGCGTTTGTTTTTGATGCGTTAGTCGTTGAAAACATCTTTTAAAATTGCATAAAAAATATCGTATTGTTTATGCTGTGGTTTTAATGTTAGTAAACACACTGCGCTCGTATCACTAATGGTACAAAAAGCGGCAGTACTTCAATGAGTAGATGTATTGATGTATAGCAAGACCTGTTTGCGTGAACGTGTATTTCATAATTTCAGTCTCTTATCACTAGTAGCAGACTGTACGGCGAGAGCATTATTGGCATGAGTAACGTTGTTATGTTTTCTGTAAAAACAAGCGCGAAACGCGATTTAATTTTCCGACATATTTTATGGTTTCTACTTTTGGCATTAAAATAAAGTGTTGAATAAATATGGGATTTAAGTTACCGAGTAAGGATTTTGTACATATATTACGTTAAAATCGGGGGATTTTTTGCAAAACAAAATTTTGTACGTTTAAAGTGTCGTAATATGTGTTGAGTGATGGTATTTTCAATGTGTAGTGTTGTTGTTGTGTTTCGCGTTTTACGTCTGTTGTGTTATTGTTCACCTTCTTATAACTTAGACGACGCTTTTCACACACATTTACTCGCTTTCGGTGTTGTTTTTGTTTTGCTTTGTGTGTGTGTTTGTGTCGACTGTGTCGACGTCCTCATAAACGATCGCTATAAACAACAAACAAAGTACAACTAATTTAACGATATTTCCTCTTCACTCATATTTATTGATTGTCTATATTTAATTGAAATCATAATTATAATTAGTAATTAGTCATTGAATAATTGATTTTGATGTCAATGCCAGTAAAACGCGATCACAACGATATGCACAGACATTATTTGAGTAATGAAAGTAATGTTTTGCAACAAATGGACACATATTCAGACACTCATCAAACAACAATTCGTAGTAATAATAATAGCGACAATGATTTGGGTTTATCGTATCACAGCCTCAATCACAGCCACACGCCATACCACTCATCACTGGACGAGTCAGTAGTGGATGATTTAGTATCGACATTAACTCATAAACTGTGCCTTAAATCAAAGTCGTGTCACTCAGTATGTAAACATAACCGTATGTCACCATATAATATGCATAACGCCATCACCAAATCATGTTTGTGTCTGAACTGCAAGTATCTCGCGAATGGCGGTCACAATATCGCCAAACAAAGGTCGCAACCAATTAGTGATCCGTACGAACTCATGCAAGAGTTACTGAAAGAGGGATCGCTCATCAAAGAAGCGGTCAAACGATTGCAACTCGAGAGAGACCGACAGCAAAACAGTAATAAAGATGATTATTATGACTACAGTGACGAAGATTTTGGCGTCAATGAAAATGAAATTAATCTATTAAACGCGTAATTAAATTATCGACTCTATGTTTAGGCAGTTATTCAACCATTTTGTTGTAATTTTTCTCTTTATTTTTTCGATATCACATAAACTGGTTGTAAATGAACTCAACAGCAAAATATTGTTTTGTGTTCAATATTATCATTATTATTATTATTATTATATTATCTATTATACATTATATAGTTAGGAACACTTTAGGATTAATAAATTGATAGACATATTCTAAATATATAGGTATTATTCAATTGTAACTTATTTTTATAATTTAGCCAAAAAAAGCATTGATCGATCGACCAATAAAATAGAGGTTTGAATTTAGTGTAGAAAACCGGCTGTAAGTTATGAATAAGGTATAAACGAAAGTTGAAAGTTAATAAATGTAAACATAAAACAGTTTAATGGTTTTAAAAATACACTTAAAAGTTGTAATGCCTGAGGAATGCCTCTTATACTGTAGTTTGCAGTGAAAGCAGACTTAATATCGTATACAGTATAATAACGAACTTTATACGTAAGGTCGCGTTAGTTTTAAATATTTATGACCTAAAATATTATTTGTATAATTTTATCATATTATCAAAATAAAAATGAAAATGAATTAATAAATTGTAAATTTTTCCAAAGTGTTTGTTTGTTATTTCTTACTAAATAATGCAATATTCATTTTTTGTGCGTCATATACTCATTGATAGAATGAGTAAACAATATTTAAAATTTGAAGCATAAAATTATTGTTGATGTTTACATCATATTACGGTAGTATTACTGCGAACGGATTTATAATTTCCTAATTTAGCTTATATTTATATCTTTATCGTAAATCGTAATATTTAACAACTTGAATGTTTATTAATCAAAATATGGTAAGTAAGCACTAGACTATAGTGTGCGGAAAAAGAAATATATCGTAGTTTTATATCCGATTTGTAACCAAAAAATCAATATGACGTAAAAGTGAAGAACGATTTTAATTAAGTATTGGCAAAACGCGTCACAAAACTATTAAAAAGGCACGCACTTTCTAAATATTCTTTATTTACAAAATTAAAATTCAAACTTTACATTATATTTTTGTGAAGTAATAGTTATCAATACTTTCTATACTGTAAATAATGACAATTTGTTTTGCCTTATATGGTGGTAGCATTTATTGAATGTATACGCTGTTATTACTATGATATTAATGTGAAATATTTTATTAAAGGATGAATTCAAGTTTGAAATAATTTTAATTCATATTTAAAATAAAAAATTCTGTTTTGCTTAAACATTTTCAAATATTTGTATACGTATTCAAAATTATAATCTTAATTTTTTTTGACACTGTATAACAAAATGCCGGGAATAGTGTTAATTTAGATTGCAGTTTTTATAGTAGTAGACCACAACCATTAGCATTAATTACTAAACCGTACGAATTTATAAATCATTTTAATTAAAGCAAAAATTGAACTTATCTGTGAAAGTATTTAAGTTTATTATTCAACATTTTAAAATATCTGAAGATTTGTTGTTTGCTTAGAAGATTTGTTTGCTTTGATAAAAATATTTTGCAAGATTAGTTTTAAAAAGTTTTCATCAAAATAAGGCCAGCGTAAAAATTTATAGGTTAGTGTTATATTTTAATAATGAAGTACCGTACTTTGAAACAACAGATATTAATTGCAGAAAAGTATAAATAGTAAATCAAGTGAAGAGCATTCAATCATTTCTTGAAAAGTTTGGGAAAGAAAATGTGCCAAATAAATGTTCAAAAGATTATTTCAAAATTATATAATAAACAAGTGTAATGTGAGAAATTGTCAGTATTGACTTGATTTTAACAAAGCTGAATCAAATTAAATATACTATAATAGACGCAATTTAGTAAAGATACAAGCGAACCAGACAGCCAATCATAGTTTGTAAACCGCAACCGACCGCCAAACCGCTTATTAAAGATTTCTCACAGTTACGGTAATAGGAAGTTCAATTTTTTATATATCTTCAATAATTGTTTTATTATCTTTCATAATAAGAAATTTTTAATTTTAAACAAAAGAACAACTTTTACTAGTGTTTCTAATTTTTTTTAATATACCTAGAAATTTTAAATCTTTTTTTTTAACGAATAATGCTGATTATTTAAATTATTATTTAAATCAATTGAACAAAATAACCCAGTTTGTGCTTTTGTGAACCAAAACTAGACTTTTGAGACATCCTTATAAGTTATAACCACTGATATTTGATACGTGCTGCGCGATTACAAGAACATAAATTATTGAACAATTTTGTTCAGTAAAATAATTATTTCTAATGAGTAATTAAAATGTTTCACAATATATCATTTTAACCAAAACGCTTTCGCAGAGCTAAATGAACTTCAAGGAAAATTTTCAAAATTTAAACCAAAAATAAGAGTATCTCAGTATTTTATTTGTTTTTACAATTAAAATTTTTACATTTTATCGTATGTATTAGTGTTTGAAAATTTTGTTCCATTCCGTGGAACGGTAGTAGAATTTGAGATCACCCGGTAATGGCGCGGTACTGGAGTGAAAATATATAATTTTTCATTTTAATGAAATTTTCGTTTTCGGCAGTGGAACGGTAATGAATTTTTGGAATCTGTAATGATAGTGATTGCCATGTGGTAATGGTAATGATAATTTAAAGTCAAATATTTTCAATCACTAATATATATCAAAACAATTTACAGTTTTCGATGCTTAAACTTTCATAATTTTGGCTGATCCTCACTACGAGGACCATACATGCATTAATATGGGAGAGAAAATTGATTGACAGCTTAACATTGCAGTGCTTTGCTTTACTAAGTCGGAGACAAGCAAAGCACTGCAAGTTGCAACGTAAAGCTGTCAATCATTTTTCTCTCACTATTATTACATGTATGACTGGGACATCCTATGTTGTGATAGAATTTTTTAATCAATTGAACGCAATTATTTTAAATAAATTATGAATTTAATTTTATAAGATAATAACTAAGAAAAAATTTCAAAAAATAGAAACGTTTTGCGTTTGAAAAATATTTATTATAGTATTTTGCGTGAAGTTTATGAGAAAGTGTGGTATGAAAATATTATCAAAAATTGATAACAAAATTGATTGCAGTAATAATAAAAAACAATTTTTAAACACAATATGCTTTTCAGTTCGTCTGCAATTTATTATCTTGAAAAGTACTTCAAGTACTACGCAGTGCATTACGTAATTGACACTATTTTCCTAACATTGCAAGTTTAATAAACTATGGGTTACAACAAAACCAAAGCTATAACCGAGGTCTCGAAAAATCGGACAAATTTTCGTAAATTATTCGGAAACTTATAAACTATAGAGTATCGCAATATTTAAATGTTTGGCAAACATGTCACTTCAATCTTATAAGTGATCACAATTGTATAATTGGTTTCTACTTATTAAAAAGTCGGACTTTTACTGTAAATAAAAAATGCCAAATACCGTAAAACAAAATATTGCTTTAAGCAAAATATTTTCAAATTAAAAGGTAATCATAAATTTTAAATTTTCAGTATTGATTGCAATTTCTCTCTTTTTTTGGGAAATTCCTTTTTTTCATCCAGTATTTTCCAAATAACTCGTCTAACTCTTATCCGATGTCTCAACTAATAATTAATGTATCATTAAATTGATTGCTATAAACTTTTAAGTAATAATTAAAATGTTTTTACATTTTAAAATACGTGTTGTATCGCTTTTTTAAAAAATAAAAATAAAACTCGAAAATATATTTACTTCTACTTTCGCTTAAGTATACGCATTCAAGTTGAAGATTCACGTGATTATTCATATCACAAAAATAAATATTGAAAAATATTTCATTAAAAATAATCATTTTTACACAATTGCTCGAATTAGGAAAATATATTTTTTTAAAATTTAGTTAATGAGTTGATTTATTTCTTAGAAAGGATATAAATTATGTATAATATAATAATTGTAAATATAATATAATATATTTTTAAAAGGTGTATAATAAAACAATTCAAATAATTTTGACATAATAATAAAATTTTTTAATAACTAGTTCTGACTTGATATTTAGCTATGGTTTCATTCAACAAAGTTCTTCCACGAAGTGTTAAATATTTGCGCATTTATTGGTTCATCATTAGAGCGCTATAAACTGCTTTGGTTTGATCTAGTGATTTGGTTTTGTAAATCAAATTCTACGTAAATTTTGCACAATTCAATATATTTTCATTATTCTTTAAGCTAGAGGTTGAAAATTTACAGTTCCCAGTTCCGCCTACTGTTTAAGATTTCACTGTTAGTCCCGTGAGTCCCTTCCCGATGAAGCAAATAACCTGTGACCGTTCCACACCGCAATTCCCACAAATTCAATGAAAACAATAAAATACCACAAAAATCCCTTTTATGCAATTTATCTCACGACAGTATATCTAACTTGATAACTACATTCGTATGAAATGAATAACAAAAATGAAATTTTATTAACTTTGGTGAAAATTTTGTGGGTCATGAAAACTCATTGTAATTATAGACAATTTTTAAAACATATGTTTGTATTGCGCAATGTTGCGGCAATCACTCCCGTTCCGAAAATTTTCAGTTTATTCCCATTCCCTCCCTTCCCATGGATACCATTTCAAGCTCTACTACATACTAGTTTTAAGCAAACTAATTAGTGATTTAAATGTAAAATCAAGTACTGTATCAATAAAACTAAATGTTGTTAACGAGTTATACGATGTGAAGACATAAAAGTATAACATTTTTACATTGCCTTTTAATGACTGCTTTGCGTTGATTGGCTGTTACCGATACATAGTAATATCGCAGTTTGTGTGCGATTATGTTATCTATTTAATAACACAATAAGTTATGTTTTTATGAGTTTGTTTTTACCGAAGCATACAATCAAGATTGTAATCATTTGATAGCTTTATTTGGCCAAACTTTCAACTAATATATCAGTCGTATATAATTTACAAATTCAATCATTTTAAATCAGTTGAGAAGAAAAACAAATTTCGAAGCAATGAATTCAGTGTAAGTAAAAAGTATATCAATTAAAATTAATATATTATTGCATTTCTTATTAATAGAAATAGTATGTTATCTATTTTAAGCTCTATATTGTTGTCAAAATTTTAGGTATTAGTTTTTAATTAAATATATTAATTTATCGGTAAATAATAAGGTAGGGGTTGAGAAAAGCTACTGCGCACTATTTTTAACCACTTCTAATAATTACATTGTTAGCGCATAGATATACAGTATAATTTTTACAACAATAAAGAACTTAAAATAGACAACAACCTTGAAATTAATAATACAAATACTGTTAGATATGGTTTAATATATTTTGAAAATTCGATTCAGACATAAAATATAGTACAGTCTAACTGTTAAGTCATTATCAGGAATGGAATTTTTATGGCATGTCTGAGGGTGAATTATGGCATGGCAATATGGCGTCTCAAAAACTCTTCGGATTTAAGCGACAATTTTTCTAAAATTGTCCAAAAACTACTGGGGTCTTGAAAACTCCCCGGATTTAAGCGATAATTTTTCACTTTTTGGAAGCAAATTATGGCATTTTATGGCATGCCATAATAATCCCATTCCTGGTCATTATTGTTTTAATAATGTATTAAATCGCGTGATTGCAGTGATATTAATATGATTTGCATTATTATGAAACTTAATATATAACTTATAAAAAGTTTATTTATTAATTAAATTTAAATTAATAAATAAACTAATAAACTAACTATATTTAGTTATTAATTGTAGAGTTTAAAACATCGAATAACAATAATACTTATTTAAACAAATAATGTTTGCTACAAAAGTAAGTAAGTAACAGATGATAATAGTGATGATTCTAAAATAAAGTACAAAAATTACGTTACTGTTTATGATGTAAACATTAATTATGTTTAATTCGCGGCAACGCGTGATCTCTTGTAAATCACAGTTTAGGCGTGTACTCGCAAGGCGTTCATACTCTAACCATTCCATCATCGCTTCACTCACTAAATCGTAAGCGATTAGTGAATGCACTTAAACGCGCAAATGTGGCACAAAACAGTATTGTATTGCTATGCGGAGGAGAAACGCAGACAATGTACTGCTCGGACGTCGAACCAGTGTTCAGACAAGAGTCGTATTTTCACTGGTGTTTCGGTGTGACTGAACCTGATTGCTTGGGTGCCATTCAAGTCAATACTGGTGTTTCGCACCTCTTTATGCCCAGACTTCCAGACAGTTACGCGATATGGATGGGAAAACTGCACACTTGTGACCACTTTAAACACAAATATGGCGTTGATTTTGTCCATTATGTCGATGAGGTTTGTTAAATGATGTTTACATTGACATTTTCTTACATTTGTTGCATTCAACCGCTTGTCCGACAACTCAAATGTAATATTAACACCCGAATACCAAATTCCCAATTTACTATTTCAGACACGAATATCCGTATTTCCACATTTGAAACCTCTTTATTTTTTATACAAATTAATGTTAGTTTTACTAAAGTTATCTCCGAACTCGAACCTGCACTCTGACGCCAGTGTTTTTCCGAGTAGAAGTGTTTTATATTGGAATAAGTTAGGAGTTAGAGTAAACGTAGTCCGAAATCTAAGGTTTTGATTCGATCGAAGACGAACTCAGACCCGAACTCAAATTTTACCGTATTTCTCAACTACATTATGAGCATTGGTGTATAAAAATAAAAAAAAATAAAGAAAGGAAAAATTGAATTTTTATACATAATGCGTACTTTGGACTAAAACTCAACTCAGATAACGTGCAATTTTAACTTTTTCAATAAAAAGGTTTTATATTTATATATAGTGTCCACGGTTTCTGTTAAAACATATTAAACGAAATAAAACACAACAAAATTAATTTTTATCAGATTTCGTTCAATGAATAAAACGAAATTAAAGGGTATTTTTTGATTGAAATCATGTGATAATTTGAGTTTTCTTAAAGATGTAAAAAATATATTTTGAAAAATGAGTTCATTTTCGCCAAAAATTATTCAAAACTCTTTTTAATTGTTTTAATGAAAAAACAATGCGAACATTAATTAAAAATTTTGATTAATCTGTGTTCTGAAAAGACCGACTCTTAAAAAATTGTATTATTTTTGATCCATTTATGTTTCAACAGATAAAACTAGTTTTTAAAAAATTTTATTGACCAAATAACACGAAATTCGTCTTAAACACAACATATTTTAAAAATTAATAAAACCAGTAAACCGTGTACACTATTTATATAATGTGTGCCTTTTTGTTGAGAAAATATGGAATTTTTTAAGAAATGCAGTATAAATTTATTTTTTTCTAAAATTTTAACTTTTTCCGAATTTTTATATTTTGTTATAACCAATAAAATATAAAGTATTAATTTAGGGTGTCATCAAAACTATTTCATAACTAATAAAATCAGTGTTGTCACAGACTTTAATACTGAGCAAAAAAATTATTATTTCAGATTAAATATTTATTCAGCTTTTTGAACAATAAATTTGAAATATTTGCGTAAAAGTTATATTTAGGGTATAACATAATAATAATCCCGGGGTTATAACTACAGTCATAAAATTATAGTACATTTTAATGCTGTGATTATATTATATTGAACCTAATAATGGATATCAATACTGCAGATATCAACTGTATTTGAAGATTTGAAACCCGATTTGTTATTAACTCTTAA
>JAQIVF010000483.1:0-21953 GCA_034698365.1 Steganacarus magnus
AACATAACCATTGTTCTTATCACAAATCTGTCACAAAATTTTTTAGAGTGTAGTAGTTTTATTTTATTCATTTTTTTTGCACGGAGGGCTCATCTCTGTTTTACATAGGTTTGTTATGAATCAAATATTGCAGTCAAATATTTGTTTAAAAAATTTCTATTGTAAATAAATATCATTATCCTGTAATTGGAATTTAAATCATAAATGTTGAAATAAGAATTGTCGCATCACTAATTATTTAAAGCTTTTTGAGATACTAAAATAATCTAAATAATTAAGCAATTGTCAAGGATAGCCTTAAAATCTAAGCCAGACAGATAGAGTCAAATCAATAAACAAATTTTACTACTAAAGTTAGCTTAAATTAATATTGATAAAATTAATCTATTGATAATAGTAGCACAAATTTTTGATAATAAAATATGACTCTCAAGTTCAAGAATAGATTGAAAATCCTGCAAAAAGAATTACATATTTATCTAAATCCTTTAAAAAGTCACACACACACACTTTATCAGTGCAGACAACTCTTAACCAGTTCAGACGTGTTTATACTGGTTTCAACGAAAACTTGTTAAAAATTTAAATGTCTTATGCTAATAATATTGAATAGAATGATAATATTTAAAAATCTAAACGTTATACTCACTGCATATATATCTCGGACAGCAATAACCGGGCACTCTTTCTGGTGTGCAATTTTTTTCTGGCTGCGACGGACACTTCTGTTCCTGACACAGTTCGCGACCATAAAAGCAACGGCAAAGCGTACACGGATCTGATTTTGGTATCATAGCGCCATTTGCGAACTCTTGGGAATTATATATACACGACGCTAAAAATATAGAGCGAGTTAATACTTAATTTAGATATTGCTTGGATTTTCAAGTGCATTAAAATTTAAATTATAATTACTTTGTTGCGAAGTCTTTGTTGTTGAAGTCACTTTGGAAGGCGCGGGAAGTCGTATGATAAAAGAGGAGTTTTTTCGATTAAGCGAAAGCGTTCCGGCATTAAATACTGCGTCATTCATTTTAAACGGAATCATTCTTTGAGCATCACTGGGATTCTCGACCTCAATTCTAGCTCTCTTCTCTAATTCTTTATCACTATTCTCCGGCTCTTCGTCGACCACATCATGTCTTTTCATAAAACCATTATAATAAAGCGAATCACTAGACTTATGAGAGTTTGACGACACTTCGTATTGCGGTCTTCGATGCACATTCTGATTCATTATTTTCCATTCGTTCGGTGACATCATATTATTATGAAGATTGAAGTTACTGTTACCAGGTTTCACATAAGTTGGTGCTCTATTATTCTGCGCAATGGTTTGCGTGTGTCTATCATTATATGATGGACTTAAATTACCCGAAGGTGGAACCACTTTCAAACTGCTTGGCGTTAAGTTAATTAATATCGAATCACCGTAATTATGTATGTCATGAAATGGTGTCTTTGAAGTTATTATCTCGACTCCACCACTCTCTGAATCGGAATGAATTTTGTATGGAGGATTGTTTTCAGAATCGGTTATAAAAAAAGCGGACGACATATCAGATTTTAACGGAACGTGACCTCTACTCGTCGGTAACTTATTCGCGTCATTCTCTGATCTTAAGTTCGATAGTATTTCATTTGAATTATTTTCTTTTATTGATTCTCTTGGCTCCGCTGCATGACTGGAGTGTTGATGGAGTGGCGGATGGAGATGTTTATCAATTACTGCTGGAATTGCTGGGTGAAGATGTTTGTCAATTGCGCGAATAATTCCCTGTAAAAAGTCTTCCACTTTTTCAAAAGTAGTTTCATTCGCGGAATTTTCTGTATCATCGCTTTTTAGAACCGTTTCTGAACTATTTATGTTTGGTGTGGTTATTTCCGTTACCATTAATCGGTCTTGTATTGATTGAGCAGTCGAAACAAAATCAATTTCAGAAAATTGAGTTAAGTTCGACAATGATATTTGTGTGGTTGAAATTTGTTCGATCGCTGTTCCGATTTCCGAGTCGTCTTTAGTTTCTATTGAATTAACTTCAGTGTAAGAATTAGGTTCTTTAACTGAATTATCGGTTCTATAGTTAACCGAATCATAAGTGCCTGTATTTGTGTCAATAGTGGATAATTCTAATAAATCGGGATTTTTCGATGATTCTTCAGGATTTTCAGGAATAATTTCGTTCACATAATCGGTAACATTTTCAAAATTGTTTACAGAATCAAATTTTTCGCTAAATTCGTCTTCTTTTCTCAGACTATGAGCTTTCAGATCCAAGCTATCATTTCGTTGCGATAAATTTAAACTTTGATTCACTTGAATCAAAACGTTTGTCGCTGTTGTGTCTTCATTAAAATTCGATATATCGCTATCGCTTATAGTCAAGTAATTTTCAGTATTGTTGCCATTACTAGTTTCTGAATAATTGAGGTCACTAACTCTGGTGATCAGTTCATCGATAGAAGAAGTTACTTCATTGTCGACAGAATATGTTGAGACGTCAGGCATTTGTGTTGTTTTTGGCGTATCTTCTATGATAGCAGGTTTTAATTTATCCGAATCAAATAATGGCTGTTTTTGAGTAGAATCTAATGAGTTAAGAAATTCTATGATGAAAAATAATTTATAATAATCTATAGAAGATTTTATTTGTAAACTTATGTTTTTATCTTTGATTGAATTCAAAATTTAATTTTTTCTCTCTTTTTTTTCTTTTTTTTTCTATTGACAAAATTATATAATTGATTTGGAAAATAAAAAATGAGTTAATTAACTAAATTAATAGAATTATATAATTCTATAAACTATTTTATTAACAGTAAACAAAAATGCTTTGAAAACCTTTTTAAAACTTTAGTGCCAAATATAGTATTTAATTATTCGAGGATTTAAATTTTAATTATATATTTAAATTAGTTTGAAGTGATAAAAAGTTCTTTAAATGATAAAATGAAATTTAGAAAATAATAAAATGAGTCAATTAATTAGAATACAAAAACATTTTTATTTCCGTATAAAGTTTTTAAGTTAGGATTCATTCCCTGCTCATTCAAGATTAGGGATTCGCATTTTATTTTTTTAATCTCACTTATTTAACAACTTTTTTCACAACAATAAATAAAAATATTCTACTTAATGTCATTTTTTAGCATAGAAAGACGAACTGAACGGACAGAATCAAATCCATCAAAAACCACTTTACGGTTAGAAAGAAAAAAACTTTCGATTAATAAATAATACTTTAAAAACCCAACCCATATCCCTGACATTGGGTGGAACCTGTTAACTAATAATTATGATATCGTCAAAGTTTATTAACAATTTATATACTAATATTATTACAATAAACTTCGCTGAAAACTTACTGCACTTATACTCAACGGGACAACAGTGTCCTTCAGGAATTACTGGTACGCATCCATCCATGGCTGGAGAGCATTGAATTTTTTTGCACTTCTTAACAGCACCGGTAGAGCAATAGCATTGCTTACAATCTTGATCGCTAGGTATGGCATCGCCGATTTGATAATGCAATCCATCAATTAAACACACTGAATGAATCGATAGTTCATATTTTTAATTTAATTTTGATACTTATTGAAAATACTTTTAATTAAGTTTTAAATAAAATCATTATTAAAAATTTGCTTCTATTATTCGTGAACAATTTTTTAAATTAAAATTTAAAATCATATAAACGGTAATTTTTCCCAATAGATAATAATTTTTAATTTAATTTTATTTATTCGATTTATGATTGGCGTGAATTATTTTATTTTATGTAACTTACTTGACTTCCGTCCAAACATTATTGAGTTAGTAGTAGTAGTTGTTGTTGTTGTCGATATTAAAGTAGTTAACGCTTGTTCTCCTGTAATAAAAAGTTTTTAAATTAGATTTCTATCAATCTCTTCAACAACAAAGAACAACATCAGTTGCTAACTATAAACATTTTTAAAATTAGAAAAATCTAATTTTTGAAAATTTATAACTATCAAAAATTTAACGCTTACCACAAACATAACTTGTTGGACAACACGCGTATTCACTTATATAACGCGGTAAACATCCCATTATGGACAGATGACATCGAGGTCTGATGCACATTCTCTTTGATCTATAATATTAATATTTTTAAAACAATAAATAATTATTATAAATACTAAAAATCCAAAAAAAAATTCCATACCTGATGCAATAACAGTATTCACAAAAAGAAGTTGATATAACAGCAGATCCTTCCGCATAAATTGTTCCATTAATAACACAGCCTTTGATAAGAAAACAAATGTTTGTTTGTTACCATTTAATCGGCATATCGTTTGGCTATAATTACTTACTGCCTTTATTAATGTTAATTAAATTATCGCTATCCTCTTGATTTAGCGGCACATCAGGACTGGAAGTGACTAACAAAAGCGATTCATGGTATGATGTGGAAGGGCTTGTCTGAAATATAGTTGTGATTTTATCTTTTTGGGTCACTGTTATTCTGTTCGTATTATCTTTGGCTTTAATCAATTTGGTTCTATCCTCCAGATCATCAATATTTGCAGAAAATGGAGGCTGTTTTTCAGTTGTCCGCTCAACTATCAATTATGATTTTATTTAGATATTAATAATATGTAAAGAATAGTATAGAAAAAGTTATAATTATATTTAGATATTAAAAGTTTGACAAATAACAATAAAATTTAGTTTAGAAAAGTTTTAAATAATAGTTTAGAAAAGTTTTTAAAATATTGAAAAGCCAATACTTTAAAGTTAGTTTTAGTTTGATTTCAGTTTATAAAATAATAAAAATTAATGTTGAAATTCTACATCATTGAAATTTATTGTTTTATAAAATGTTTTATATCTCTATTTTTTAAATGTTTTTTAAGATGCTTTGTTTTATAGCTTTTCACGATAGGTTGCTATTTAAGCAATTGTTACGCTTGTAAGTAGCTTTACGACTTAAGCTTTTACTTGTAAGCAAATAAAAATATTTTGCAAAAGTTCAACCAATTTATATATTAAAATAAATATAATTTACCTGCAGAATAATGTAATGTAACATTTTCTTGTTCTGATGAATTGGTCTGTGGAATGAGCTCTAAAAAATAATTTAAAACGTTTGATTCAATGCTTTAAGTTATGATTGAAAGTTATTATTGTTCACATAATTGCAGACATAATTGAATTTAACAATAATTTTTATCAGCATAAAAGTTATGCATTAGGATATCAATTCTTGTGATGATTTTAACGATTAAAAATAAAAAATAATAAATCCCAGTCCAATTCTGTTCAATATCTTATGTTTTGAAATGAAAATATAAAAAATTGTCTTACTATTAGCCTTCCAAAGATTTAAATTATTCTCGGAAGACTTTGTGCTAGAAATTGAAAGCTTGTTGGCAATAGTAGTGGAAGCGGTAGTTGGAGAATACACAGTGGTTGGTGACTCGTTAATGATGCTTGTAGTCGGCGGTTCGCACTTGAGTGTGGGACAGCACTGTCCAGGTTCTCTCGTTGTCACGCAATTTTCGTACGGCGATGGCTGAATAAGCGTGGGACAAACGCGCAGAAAGCACAATAGTACACCCTTTTTGCAGGTGCAGTTCAAACACGGCTCTTGGGTGGTCACCTGTTGACCGTGTGCGTACTTCTTATTTTGATAGATGCATGCTATTTGCACAGTCAATACAACAATCAAACATTGTATAAATAAGTTATAAAACAAAACAATTTTTTATTTACAATATATAGGCAACAAACTTTCATCAAACTTATTACAATAAACATTGAATAAAAAATTTCTAATGAAGCGATTTCTACGATACTGTATAAAAAAAGGTATCACGATTTTCTCATTATTCTTTCTCATATACTTCACGGTCATAAAAAAGGTTCTGTTGCGCTGTTGTATTTGTTTTCGTGAAGTTTTTTACGACTTACCCGGAGGTGTATGCGATGCCGCTGCCAACCTCGCCGAAGATGGTTTCTCGTAATAAATATAACCTATAGGATCATAACAGTCAAAATTAATAAGTTTTTAATGATGAACAATATTTTTTTCCCCTCAGTTTAGATAAAAAATTACATTAGAGTTATGATCATAATTATATAATTGCGAACAATTTGTCATTCATGACCAATTTAGGGGTAGAAAACTTTTTCCTATCGTTTTCTCTCATGACATCAGGAAGTGTTGAGCGAAAAGAAGAATACGAAAGATTTACATAAAAGATATTGTGTTTAGTTGGATATTTGCTTATTTTAGCAGTAAATCGCCGCTATTATTATGTTAAAAGCTAGTGAACAGGTATTGTAAAAAATTTTTAGTTATGCTTTTTTCGTTAATAAACAGTCTTCGTTTTTTCAACGGGTCATTGCCTTTTGTTAAAAGCGCTATTTTCGGTGTTATGGAAAGTGAATATAACCAGGAAATAATGCACAAAACAACTTAAACTTCATGAGTATTAAGTAAATTATGATTACTTTCAAACAGCAAACAACAAACGTCAAGAGAGAAAGAGAGAGAGAGAGAAGCGCAACAAAAAACAGGACAAGGGTAAGGGCAAGGTTTACAAGTTTAAGCTTTACTCGTTTATACACAGTGTATAAGTTTATCGTGTGTTATACCGAAAGTAATTGACTTCAACTCTTTTTTAGCATTTTATACTTTAATTTCTTTCACCTCAAAATTTCAGAAATTCTAATTGAAATTCACATTAAAAGATAACCTGTTTTTTATCTTAATTTTTTTCTTTACTTTTTTTCTCTTCTTTAAACAGTCACTTAATTTTTAAGATAAATTCAATGCTAAGAAACTAATATTTTTTGAGTTTCTATGAATACAATGAGAAAAACAGGGATTCAACATATTAATTATGTGTCTTATATTGTTAATATAAATATATAAATAATATATGGGCGATAAAATCTAAGCAGAAAATATACTGAAAAAAATTGTATTGAATTAACTTTGTTTCTAAACAACAAAAAACATGTGCTTTACTAAACTGTGAGAAAGTTGTATAAACAGGTTTCCAAATGCATATATTACACAGTATAGCGCCGATCGCGAGAGAGAGAGAGAGAGAGAGAGAGAGAGAGAGAGAGAGAGAGAGAGAGAGAACCCTAAATTTTTCTTTCAAATATAATTTTTTGTTGAATAGTAAACATTTTGCAATGATATGCACGGATCGTCTGATATTAATGGAATTTTTAACTAATAACCGGATCACACTTTTTGGTGAGATATTCGTGTCATTCCTCATATTCACCTGACGACTCGTTACGAATCTCTTTTTCTTATTAAAAAATTATGAGACGCTGACATATTTAAGATACAGTAAAAATCTATAATTAGTAATCTAATAAAATTGAGAGAAATTTCGAACAAATTTTACTAACTGTATTATTCTTGTATTATAGTTAAAAGTTATTTACTTTACATGGTTCATACGACTTACGAACTCTGGGTTCGTTAGGCGTGTACTTTCGTGGCGCTAAAAAAATATAATTCCGAACTTCGGTGTGTGTCGTCCAAAAAAGAAAACTCCAAAGATGAGCAAAAAAGTCAGAAAACTTTAATCACGGGTGCAATAAATTCAGAAAAATACAATTTACTCGCAACTGTGAAACAAGTGAAATGCTAAGCTATCAGAAGTAACTATCACTTGAAAGCTACTTCATAAGATAAATTAAAAATACTAGTATTGCACTCCGGGGTGTAATACCCAAAAAAGAATTAGCGATTATGGCATGCCTTGCAAGAGATTTCATTTTTTTTCTTCTAAAGAGTGAGGAGCCTCTTCTTGGGCTGAGTTGTTTATTTTACAATTTGCGCGTTTCTGCCCGAAGGCATTGTCTCATATAGGAGTCTAGTGATATGTAGATTCCAGGAAACGGAATCGGTATAGAATAGAAATGTGAGAAAATTTTTAAGGTCAGAATAGAGTGGGAAAAAATAATTGGAAGCGATTAGAAAGGAAACAAACTCTAATTATTAAGTTTGCACTAAAGGATACCACAAACTTTTAAACTTATATTAAACAATATTAAATTACTTTCAAAAGTTATAAATACATTTCAAAAGTATAATCAAAATTTAATTTGTTGGGTATTTTTAGCACGAAATTAAATCATTTTACAGCTACAGTAAATTTGCGATATTTTAGCAGAATTATATGGAAAATTATTTGAGAAAAAATTAAGGCTTTTTATTACAGTTAAATTATTTTTTATAAAAAGCGAAAAATTTGTTATCTTAGAATTAAGATGTCTAGAAATTTTTTTGTCTAGCATTATAACTAAACATGAATATAAAAATTCTGCTGATATAAACATCAGTGATTGAATAGAAAAGCAGCAAAAAAATTACCTGATGAATGAGATGAGTTGATGATAATTAACAAACTTACAACAAGACCGACAATAACCAACTTAATAATAGTGAACGCCATTTATCACATACAATCGCATAGTTTTCAGTTAATTTAGCTTAATTTGTGTGGTGTTTAAATCAGTTTCGATATTAGAGTAAAACAATAGTTGCATCACTTTATCTCAAAGTTTTTGTATAGCAATCATAAACGCATGCATTAAACAAATCCACTAAAAAGTTATTTGAGAAATTATACTCAAATCATCTTTACGTCTGCTAAGTATCATTCAATGGTTTGGTATGAGTTCTTTTGTTTCTTATGGCAAACTCAGATTCAGTGATGAGAGTGCGGCAGTTGAAAACTGCACATTGAAAACTGTTCGTTCATTACGTCATCAATCGTTACGATGCTATTGGTGCGCAAGCAATGGACTCGTCCTCAACACTAGTAATTGACAGCTGTTTGTTATACGCAATCATTACTAGTTGTATGTTCGGTCCCTTTAATTCAAACTATCGTATGATTACAATCATAATAATAATGTGATTAAATATCATTTGATTACTTAAGTAATCGCAAATTATATCTCTAATTATCTGTAGATTAATTCGTAATAATTATTTTTTGAATACAAATAAACAAAAAGTGCGCAAAATGGGTAGACGTTCGATAAATACCACAAAAAGTGGTAAATACATGAATCCAACGGATCAGGCGAGGAAAGAGGCGCGAAAGAGAGAATTACGAAAGGTATGAGTAGATATTGTTTGCCACCATATTAATGGCTAAAATATGATTTGCATTCAATCGAAATGAATAGAACAAAAAGCAGCGAATGCTGGTTCGAGCGGCAGTTCTTAAGGGCAAAGATCCGTTTCAGATAATCGCTGACATGGAAAGGTTGGACCAAATGGAGTACAACGTGAATACTCCGCCACCGCTTAACGAAAAAGTGCTGAAAGACAAGCGAAGAAAGATGAAGGAGACGTGGGATCGACTTTGTAGGCTTTACATGAAGGAAGATCACGACAGGTTTCTCGAATTAAAGCGAATAGAAGTGGAGTACGAGGGAAAACGAAATCAAATGATCAAGTTTTTTGAATCGGTTAAATCGGCGCAAGAAGTGGCCATCGATGACATACCACTTCCTACTGTTCCGATGGAGCAAAATAATAATAACGCCTCTAATCCTCCGATGATAATGAATGAGCCAATAGTTCCGCAATCGATACTTAAAAAACATAATTTTGGTCAATCATTGAGCCATAAAACACCCCCAGGAGTACCGCCAGGACCGCCACCTGTTTTAAGTGATAATGACGACGACAGCGATGACGAATATATCAGCGAAGATAAAGATAAGAACAAAAAACTTCGATTCAGCGATGAACCGCCGGCGGCAGACAAAGAATCAGATATAAACGAGTTTCTCAAAGAAATAGAACAGGTAGAGAAGGCCGCTAATGTTAAGGATAGTCTGCCGCAAACTGTTCACTCAATTCAATCGTTAAATCAAAGTTCGAGCGGTTCTCACAGTCACACAGCAATACCTCCTCCGCCTTCTCTTCGCGGCACTAATATTCCTCCTGCACCGCCATCTTTAGTGATGTTTAGGCCGCAACTTTCGTCGGGAGTAAGTTCGGCGCCAGTTATTCGCGGCGCAACTCAAGCATCGAATATTCAGGGTTTAATAATGCCGAGACCGACGATGCCATCAGGTTTTAGTGGACCACCGCCACCACTAAGAGCTGGTTTACCTCCGCATCGATTGCCAGCACCGCCATCAGCGCCGCGAATGATTCAGCAAGCGATTCGAATGCAAGCACATCCACACTCGTCATTCGCAGCGCCGCCCGCTATGGCTAAACGTGACGATAAAAAGACGCATTATATTACTGATAAGGCGACGATTGAGGCGAAACCACAATTGAGAAACTTAAGTGCGGACGCGACGCGATTCACACCCGTGGCGTTAAGAGTGAAACGCGAAGAAAAAATCGTTAAAAAGCCGAATTCAAAATTAGGTAAATATTACTCTATTGATTGTTTGCAAATCTTATACCTTATTCCCTCAAATTTATCACTTTGTTTACTTTATACTTCTATGCAAATTATTAAAACTGATTAAATTTTAGGAAATTAGAAATAAAATGAATTTGTTTGTTGCTAACTTAATTTGAAAAAATTTCTATTAATTATATAATATGATGCATTAATTACCTGTGAGTACTACTATATTATTTTCAATATTGTCTCTTATCATGTTTTTGAAAATATATCTTACCGTAAATAATTTATTATTTTATTTGTTTATAAATTATCTTACGAGTTGTTTATTTTATGTATTTTATCACATTTAGGTTACGAAACCGAGTTTAACAGGTACTCGAATACGTCTCAAAACGCATCGTTAAACGCTCCGTCTAAGGATGACGCTTACCAGCAATTTATGAAAGAAATGGAAAACTTTTTGTAATAAGTTAAAACTAACACTCAATTATGTTCGCCACTTGTAAATAAATTAATAACTAAGCTATTATTATTATTATTATTATTATTAGTGAAATTGTATTTATAAATCATTTTGTTTTTTTTTTCGTCACAGCACCGGACAAAGCATTATTTTGAAATTATCGCTAACATATAGACATTTAAATTAAATAAATATTAATTAACGCGATAATATTATAATAGAATGGTTTAAAAAATCAAATCATCGGTGATTTTTTAAAATATTTGTTTGCATAGGAAAAGCCATGTGTCAATAGGTAGCGCTGCGCAACACAGCTATGATTGCAACGCGTGTTTCGGCTTTTTATAATGCATTAGCGGTATGTAATGTTTTGTATGTATATGTGTATGCGTTATATGTGTTGCATTACAGGCCATTTTGTATGTGCGTTATCTCTATAGATTGTCTAGTGATCGGCTTTTAATTTACACGTTAATTACCGCCACATTATGCACCATTTTTTCGTATGAATCGAACTAAACAGTGAAGTTTGTAGTGATTGGTGTGCGTGCGATGCGTTTGGAGTAACACAGCTGTTAACTAATATTTGACCGCATATTAATAAAGTATTGGCGCTTCAAAATTAAAATCACTGCCACATAACAAGTCATTGGCACTAATCATTAACTTTTTGCCAATCATTTTATTGATTCGCCACGTGTTCGCTAATTTATTGGTCAAATATTTTATTAATTTGGTTATAAACGAAACTTATCCAAAAATGGGATCAATGACTGCCGAAAAGTCATTATCGCTTAATAGTCAGGTATGAAATATATTCTATTAGTGTGTTTATTATGGATTTATAAAAGATTATTTAACAATTAATTGATATTTGCACAATAGATGGCTAGCGGTTCGAGATCTTCGCTGCTAATGTCAAACATTGAATTTAAGCGCAATGAAGAGGAAGACGTTATGTCAGTGAAGTGTTTGCAAACCAAGTATAATGTGTTGACAGCTGATCAGAAAATGTGTAACAATAACGGCAATGATTACGTTCTAAAATTAAATGGACAGACAAAGAATTTTAATAATAATAATAATATAGTTAACGGTAATATATGTGATAATAATAGCACCGATGGAATACCGGTTCCGAAGTTTGTTTTATATGCACGCGATAAGATTCACACCCAATGGAAAGAGGTATGTAATGAAATCTATCCGTCATATTATAATTATTGCATTTTTGTCAATGAATGTTTATTAAAAGTTAGTTTAGTTAATAAGACAATGTAATTTATTGAATGACAGACTCGTAAGATCGGCGCCGGTCTCGTCAATCTTGGAAACACCTGTTTTATGAATAGCGTTCTGCAGTGTCTCAGTTATTGTCCGCCTTTAGTTAACTATTTAATAAATAACGATGACGACCACATGAACAGATGTGAGTTAATTTTGTAAACGCCGGTAATTTAACCAATAACGGGATAATATTGTTTTCAAGGCAAACTCACTGGATTTTGCATGACATGCGAGTTAAGCAAACACATAAAGCGTGCGCACAGTCATTGCGGCGATACTATTAAACCGGTTTATATATGCCAACGACTTAAATCAATTGCTAAACACTTTACTTTCGGTCGACAAGAAGATGCGCACGAATTTTTACGTTACGTTATCGATAATATGTGGCGCTCGTGTTTGACAATTTATGAGTATAACGCGAATTATAAATTGGATGCATTTAGCAAAGAAACCACAGCTATTAATCAAATTTTCGGCGGTTATCATAGAAGTCAAGTTATTTGCCTTCAATGTAAAGAAAAGAGCAACACTTATGATTATTTTATGGATTTTATGCTTGATATAAAGGTAGAATAATAATAGTTTTAAAACCAAGTATAATATGGCTTTTGTTAATTAATATGGATATCACTTAATTATTAGAATGCTATGAACCTTGAAAGGGCTTTGGAAAAGTTTGTTCAGCCGGAAATTTTGCAACACGACAACGCTTACAAGTGTCCGCGATGTAAGAAAAAAGTTTTAGCTAAAAAACAGTTCACTGTGTTTAGAGCACCAATTGTGGCCACATTTCAATTAAAGAGATTTGATTACAATCGAATATTTGGCGGAAAAATTACCAAATTGATTGCTTATCCAGAAAAGTTAAATTTACGGCCTTATATGTCTGAAAAGGTATGATTTGCTTATATGATAATTAGTTTGACCGGAATTCGACTCCTAGACCAGACTCTCGGTCGATATCAGAATCGCGCACAAATCCCTTTAATATAAAATTATAACTCCCGGGGAAATCAGTATTTTTTAAATTCTCAAGGAATAGACTGACGACATTTGGTCAACACTAATATAATATGCTTTTATTTTGAATGAATTCTGAAAAAGTATTTTATGTTTGTTTAGGGTCCGCCTATAATGTACAAATTAAGTTCAGTTTTGGTCCATTTGGGTCCGACGTGCAACTCTGGCCATTATTTCTGTTACGTTCGAAACTCGAATGGATACTGGTATTTGATGGATGACTCGCGTGTGGTTCAGGTTAACCAAAACCAAGTGCTCAATCAACAGGCATATGTTCTATTTTATGTGATGATGAATAACGATTTTCATAAACCCAATCCTGTTGTTAAGGTATTCACACCTATTTTTATTACTTATGCCTAATTCTTATTTTATTTCAACTCCAAAATATAGAATTATATTTTAAACCAAGTGCATAGCAGCGTCAAATTGTCTGTTATGACGAGCCCCGAAATTAATCATTTTCATCCAAAAACTATAAACAATTACGGTATATATAATGGTAATGTTAATGTTGTATGCGCTCAAACAAAGCTCAATTCATGCGCCGCTTTATCGACCCCAACCATCATAAAGCGTCCGACGCCACCGATTAATAGGCAAAACAGTACAGAATCTAAGGGTTTGGTGCCTTATGCTACTGATTCATCTGATGACGAAAGCGTCAAACAAAATGGTGACGTTAACTGTGATAAAGAGAACGGTAAAAATTTGCCGAAAAATGAATCCAACAATGAATTAAATCCTATTACTGAAACCGAGAAGAAAATTGTAACACCAGAGAAATTGGAGTGCAATAATACGCAAAAATCGATAAACTCAAACATTCCTCAGCCAAAGCTAAATTTAAGCAATCATAATAACCATAATCAGGTGAATAGTTTAGCGGATAATAGAAGTTTTGCCCCATTGACTCCGATCACGTTGAAAGTGAAATCTACCACATCATCGTGGCATGTCGTAGAATCAGCTTTAAGATCTCCATCGGTTGCTTCTGGTTCGAGCACCAATAGTGTCAACTCATCGACCGAATGGACAATATCTGACTGTACTCCAGAATGCAATGCAACAAAACATATGAAGCATTGCCATAATCATCACAAGCAGCGATCCAAACACAATCGCTGCTCCACTTTAACCAATGGAAGTGTCAATCACGTGATAAGTACAAACAATTCATTACCTCAACAAATCGATTCGCATTCAGATATCCAAACTAATGGTAAATCTGAAGTTAACACCGATGAATTAAATTCAACTATGAAATCTAATTCGACTCAAAATGAAATGAAATGTCCGCCCGGTTTTCATAAGAATGCTGCCGATGATAAAAATAATTCAAATTTTATTAAAAGAGAAATTAATGATAAACGAAGTATTAATTCAGTTAATAATATTAAGGAAAGCGATTATTCCAGAAATGAGAATAATAGAGACGACAAAATGAGAGAATCTGAGCGAAATCATTCTGATACTAATGAGATAAAAGCTGAGACCAAAGATTATAATCAACAATTAAATTTGAAGAATTATCAGAAACATCAATCGATTCAAGGATCACACGCGCGAAGAAGAAGTAATTGTGATTCAGGTAGCAGTTCGGACGAAAGAGATGCGCTTAATGTGAAGCACATAAAGAAGAAAAAGAAAGAAAAGAAGCGCAAACATAAACAAAATGTTAGTTCTGACAGTGAATCTAGTATTTCCAGTGACAATCAATTACAATGGGTTGAGAGAACTAAAGAAACACTGGACAAAGAGCGTCATTCGGGTATATTATACTATATTGTAAGTTAATTGTCAATTTATTTTAATATAAATCATTTTTTAGTGGAACCTTTTGTGAAACATTGGGATGAAAGTGTTCCAAACAATTTAGAACGAAATAAAGAACCGCTTATAAATGATAACAGGACTAATGGCGATACTGTGGTGAATGATTTGTTGAAGTCTTCGCTGGATAATGGTATTTGTGTGTTAGTGTTTGCGAAAATAATATACCTATTTTGATATCAATTTATAGTAAATTCGTGGAACGGTGGATCAAGTTCTTTAAATAATGGTTTCGAAGAGGCTAAACGTAAATCTAGAGATGACGACGACGAGTACAATAATGAGTTCGATCGCGGAAAGGTAACCAAAATTTATTAATTTATCATTTGTTTGTTTTTTAATTGTGTGCTCATAACCGAACCGTTTATTTAGACGAAGAAAATGAAATTTGATCAGAAGAATAATAATCATCACTTTAATTATGGTTCAAATTATAACCCGTTTCAAAATTATCAATCATATAGATATAGAAATAATGGTTCATATAAACATTTCGATAATCGTGCGCCAAAATGGAATAATCATAATAACAATACTAACAATAAATTTAATAATTTTAATTCGTGGAAGTATCGTAACAATAATAATAATAATAATAATAACAATGGCAGCAACAATCGATTTAACAATAGTCGACGATATTAGTTTAAAGTTATTAATTTAGACACTATTTTGAAGTGAAAAGTTCTAAACTTTTAACTTTTGAAATTAACTCTCAGTTATTTGACTCAAGACACATATACACATTATATGATCACTATTTTGAGCTAACGATTTCCTGAAGCGACACAATTAAATGGTCATCTTGTAATAAAAGTGCATTAAACGATTTGTACATATTTTGTCAATTTTTTCGAGTTTAGCTATCAATTGTACTATGATAACAGTATATATACCGTATATTATGCTTACCAGTTTATATATCACATTATATATTATTTAATTTAAAATGATTTTATTTAGACAATTTGTAAATACCGTGTCTCAAGACTTTTTATTGATTACAAAATGCATTAAAAAAAATATATTTGAAAAATCGTGAAATTAAAAAAAAAGATTTAGCATATTTATAAAAGTTTTAATAACATTTAAAGAAAATTTTATGAACTACAAATTTTTTTTAAAAAACTATCATTTGGTTTTTTGTGAATATCTTAAAATTAAATTTTAAATATATTTGCTGTAATTCTTTTCAATAAAATATCTCAATAATAAGTTAATTCTATATATGTTCGACAATTTATTTTTTATTAAACCCTATTATGTGAGTTCCTTTTGAAACTTAGTTATTAATGATATGTTTTACGTAAGTTTGTTGAAATTTTTAAGCGCTTTCAAAATTACGAATTAATATAATTCGATAAAATGCGTTCATAAGTTCATTAAAATTGATTTACATTGTGATGAGCTCTCACTCTTCAATGATCGAAAAATTCTATTAATCGGTACATCAATCACTCCTATTTAATGTTTTATTATTTTATTAATAGATCGTTTCATAGTTTATAAAATGCATTTAAATAAACTCAATAACATTATTTCAGCTTTGAAATTGAAATACATTCGCAATTTTTCTAACAATAATAAATGTGAGATTTTCAAAATGATTTTTGATAGATAGTATACAAGTATGTGGCAATAATTGTTTGATGATCGCTACAATCTATCGCTGTTTGATCATAATATGGCTTATTTTTGAGAATTTCGATAGTTGTGAACACAATTAAATAATAACGTTAATAGTGTTAACGAAATTATTTTGTGTGTGCGAATGAAACGTCACTTACAACTCATTTGGTGACCGATGCTTATACTCTACCGAACGATTAAATAATGCATTCGTTTGAAGCACACACTAGAAGTTTAGAGAACATTTTAATAACGATGCATATAAAATGCGTATAAAAAACAAGTTATTGCGTACAGTGTAGAGTAGAAAGTGTTACTCAAACAGGTAAGCGTTAGTAAAAAATTAAGTGCGAGTAATGAATATATCGCTTACCTAATTGGCTATAAGAATAATTTGTCGAATCTAAAAAAATTTGTTGACAAAAGTTCGAGTATTAGAAAAATCAATTTATATGGTAAATTGTCAGCGAATGAAGAAAATAAAATTCAAGAATATATTTTGAAGTTATATATTGAGAATAAAAGTAAACGAATACAATTAACTCGTTTATAAACATTTTGTGGCTTATTCTCTCTTAAAAATCGTGACATTTTTTCATGAGAATATATCAAATCTCAGTTTTCCAATGAATGATTTAATAATTTTACTATCATTCTTATGATGTATCATATGCTGATTCTTGTATTGAAATAATAAAGTGCTTCAAATCACAGTTTAAAAGTATAGTGAATGTAATTAATTTTAATTTAAAATCCTGAACAATATTTTATCAATCATATAAAAACTCAATAAAAGTTAATTATTTTAAAAATTATGATGCATCAAAAAATTAGGTACTGTTTTTCAAGATGCGTTAGTTTTGAATAAGTTTCAATTTTATTTAAGTAATTTGATTTTTAAAACACTTTATTTGTGCAAACATATATTAAATTTAATGAAAAAATCATACATTATTAATAATAATTACATTCACACCAAAATTAAAATTATCGTATTATCCTAATTTGCTTGTGATTTGTACCTATTTTTCTCGTCTGCTGACAAAGCTTTCCATTTGTTCGCAATACGAATGTTAACCGCTCTCATCTGCGGTCGACGCACGCCTTCATCTTTAAAGGACTGAATCACCTCAGCTCTCACTTCATTAGCATACTTCCAATACGGACCCACTCTTCTGTTCGCGTTCTTCTTTGCCCTTCTTTTAGACGGTCCGTTCATTTCTTTCATCTGTTGACTGATCTGATTTGCTTTTGTGTAATACACCATACGCTCCTCCGGTGACATCGCTCTCCATTCTGCGGACGATTCTCTGGCAAAAGTTTTGAAATCTACTCTCTTATTTAGGATAGTATTTCTTCTCTCCTGAAGATATAGCGAGTAAGCTGTGGGAGGATTGTGCGCCTTTTGCTTCTTTTGCTCAATTGTTTTCACACGATTTTGTTGCCTACGGTTAACAATGCGAGGTTCGCTCGCTTCCACTCGTTTGGTAACGAATATACTGCTAAGATAATCAATGATTCCCATCTTTTGCTAATCAATACGAAAAACCGTTTACTGATGCGCGAAAAGTTAAACAATTTATGATTTTTAAATAATTAAATAATGAATCAATAATAGTAATGCGAGAGTATAACAATAGTTTTTTAAATAATTTAAATAAAAGCGCTATTTTAATATATGCAACAATAAACGAAAATCAATACGATATTAGAAAAATAAATATTTTTTTAAAATAAACTAAATTGAAGTTAAATCGTTTTAGTTAATACTTTAGTTAATAATTAATACAATAATTTTCTCGTTATTACTGAGGAAAAATTTAATTGTTTCATTAAAGCTTTTGTCCGTACTTTTCAGACTCTTTCTCTTTCTTGATTTACTGTTAAAGAAGTTCTATACTGTTAAGCTTATAGGCTTCAATAATTTGTTTAATAGTAATTTAGTCAAGTTTTATGTTTAAAGTAAAATTACTGAAGAGGTTAGTCATTATTGTTTTTATACTTTTGATTCTATTACTTTAGAAATCGCTGATAACAATCTGTTAAACTATAATATTATTAAAATATTAAGAATACTGTAAAAGGTTCCAAAATTATTGTTGGAAAATTTATGCAAGCTTTTAACTAACCATTGAGCTGTGCTAATAATGTGCAAAGTAGTGAGCACTGAACTTTGCTAAATAAATTTGTTTATTTATTTTGAACTGAATATGCAATTATTAAGTTAATGACCAGAAATTGCGTTGCAGTTCAAAGATTTATATTGCTTTAAATATGAAACACAAATAGTAACAGAACCTATATATCTATGAGTTTATGCATATATTCAACAGTATATGAGTATATATGTTCGCAGAATGTTTTTACAGAATCAGTGAATTTGCATTTTCTTAAAATTAAAACCTGTATTGCGTGTCATTTTAATAATTATTTTTTTATGAATAATAATTATTAAAACTATTATAAGTTAACAATTAATTTAACAATGAATTGGACGGTAGGTTCGCGTAAACGGTTGTGTGCGTCCAAATCGCGAACATCTAGTGATCGCGAGCGTCAGCAGCGGTTTTTCGGCAAAAAGAAATTAGAAAAACAGCAAATGGCAAACAGCGGGAAAGTGTGGCGAATTTCGCATTACTGGTCAACACAAACACCATTTGTTGAGAATAATTGGCAAAACGATAACAACAGTGATACGAATGTGAATTTGATTGACCTCAATCAACAAAATGCGAAAGAATACAAACTTAACACCACTTATGACACAATCAAATCTGTTATCGCCAGTTGAAGATATGTTTCAGACCGTTTTCCGCAGTAATTCATTAGATAAATACGTTGTGTTTTTTAAAGTTATTAAACTTAAATTTTCTAAATTATTGCAATATTTAACAGTTACTGCAATACTAAACATTTCCAAACAAAACAACAATAAAATAATATTCCGCTTCACACCATAAATGGTAGATAATTATTTCGCTTAGGATTTGTTATTCTAACCCAACATTATTCGCAACTGAAATGATTATAAATCTAATAGAGAGCGCATTAGAGTCTATATTGTTGGCACTGAAATAAGTGAAAAGTTGAGTTATAAAAAAGTAGTGAAATATGCGAAAGACGACTGACTCTCACCAAACTGTGTTCGACGTGCAATGAATGGCACGACAATGTCAATGTAATGTATCATTTCTATTATTCACCAAAACAACCCAAAATTTTTGTTTCAAGCAAATACCAGCATATAATTAAGAACATTGTTAAGCAATAGCTGTGTCTTTAGTCTATTATCGCGTTTTTCCCAAATACTGTATATGAAAACTTTTCGAGTAAAAAAATAAAAAATCTTTAATTAAATATTGTTAATTTTATAGTATATATATAATATAATATGTATAAAATAATTATAAAATAATAATGCGTTTGCAAAAATTAAATATAATTTAAAATTCATTTTAATGTCAGCACTTTTGTTAATAATACTAGTTGTGTCAATGGATGGAGTATTTGGAATCAATTTGGGTTTAACTCGCGTCGCCGCGCATAACGACTCGAACCAAAACTCGGAGATATAGAGAGGAAAGCCTTCAGTGACCGTCATCTTTCTATTATCGAACTTCCAGAACTCTAAGCCTTTGAAAATATAGGTTTGACCTAAAAAATTCAGTTCACACAAAAGAGTTGATGGTATAGACATTATAATAGTGATTACAGTATAGTCATATAAATGACATGAATCGCAACATTTCTTACCATCTAATGACCATTGAAACGCGGCGTCAATATTATAGGGAATCGCATTCCAAACTGAAATATCTCTGGGATAATCTAATTCCACTGAGTTCTCCTCCTCTTCGAATCTCCAGTAGTATTTACCGCTAAATAAATATGTTTTCCCGTTATGGCCCCAAATCATTGCGGCATCGATTTTATTGAGATAATGAGGTAAACCTAAGTCAGTCAGCGGTCGCGGATATCCATCTTCCGCTCGATTATTGTTGAAAACCCAATATTTTTTTCCAATAAAGAATACTATTTTCTTATCTCTTGACCTCTCATAGATCGCGTCAATTCTGTCAGTATTGTCGGGCAGACCTGTCCAATATTTATAGATTAAATCCGGTTCTAAGCGAGCAAATGTTTTGTTCTCGAATAACCACCAAAAGAACTGAAATTAAAAGTTCAACGTTTACTTAACATTAAAGATTTCCTTCAATAGCTTAACAGCTTGTTATTAAAAAAATACGTTTTATTGATTTGTTTTGGGATTTAAAATCTAATTTAATTAAATTGCTTAAATTAAAGAAATAAATAACTGTCAGATTTTCGAAAAAATGAAATTTATGTCTATAAAAACACAAACATACGACACTCAAATATATAAGATCGCATTCGCCAAAAACAATAGAGAAGCTAAAAAATTTATTACAGTATAATAAAATTAAAATCCTAATATTAGTTCTAAACGATTCTAGATTTTGAAAATAAAACCATTTTATTCTATTGTGTAATTTGTTACTATTGTGTACGTTCTAGAATATACCAGGGAATGTGGCCGCAGAACAAAAAAAAATCAGTTTCCAGCATTATAATTCCAAAAAGTTAAATTCTAGCTATTTTTAGTATTTTGAAGAATTTAGATTTCAGTGATACACTCGCTTCAATCACGTATCGAGTAATGTCCGCGTGATTAAGCTTTTGTCATTTCAGTGCTATGAACTGTACACAAAACTATTTCAATTGAAATTTTTCTATCCTAGAAAGCAAAAGCCCAACAAAATGTCCAATAACTGAAGAATGTCTATACGTATTTCCGATTTTATATCCTTTCGCTTTACTCGAACTATTTTTGGTCGAAATCTCGTTTTGATCGGTTTATAGAAAAAAACTCTAATACTCTTATAATTAAGTGCCCAACGTTTATAGCTACGGGGTTATCCTATATTGGTTTCACTATTCTGTAAAGACAAAAAGCCGAAAAGATTTTTCTATATTTTATCACTGATCTCTAAATGTTAAAAAAATAACACTGAAGCTCATATAAGGCTTAATAACAATAACAGATAATAACTCTATTATTCTATATGAACATTACTACAGATTTTATTGCTATATAAATTTAAAATTAACTCGATATAAATTTAGCATTTTAATAAAAGTGATTCTTATGTTAACTTGATTTAAAAATAACACTCTTAACAGCAACTTTATAAAGGTTTGCTTTGGGCGTGACGTACAAGTTAATAAACTATTACTTAAGTTATTTAAGCACTGTCTTCACAATTAAATTATTTTTTATTCTTATTTTAAAGAATAGTTTTGACAGTTAAAT
>JAQIVF010000484.1:0-21937 GCA_034698365.1 Steganacarus magnus
TATAAAGACTATAAAAAACTAATTTACATAAACAAATCTCACACGTAATATAATTCCATTTCAAATAATTCTATTCTAACCATTAATAATCTACAAAAACATGAATTTAAATGCATTCTAAAGAATCTAATTTATTTAAAAAAATTACGTCCATTATTAATTCTATTATTGTTGATTCTATTCATTCCTGAGTTGCTTTATTGTATAAGTGTCTGCGAAAATTTCATTAATTTAATACTAAAGTTTTAAACAAACAATTCACGCCCAATTTATAAAATTACTGCGGCGGACATCTGCATAGTGTTTCGTTTTATTAAACTACACGTTATTAATAAATTGAATTGCTTTTATCATAAGCATAAGCATTGCAAAAATTTGTTACTCTATTATGGTGACTATTTTTCTTAATACAAAAAAGTTTATATGTGAATGCATATTCTTTGCATAAAAATTGCGCACACTATGCTATGCTTAATTTTTAATAATTAATTTAACCAAACAGTTTAGACATGAAAAAAAACCTCTCGGTATTCTTCTATTCACCCACACATTCGCATTGTATGTTTTACTCTTTTTTTTCATAAACAAAAAAAACGCGGTATTTATTATATCAATTATATATAGTGCTTGTAAATTAATGAAAATAATGAATCACTCGCATAATAGAGATTAGCACAGCCAAAAAATAAATAAATAAAAGGGCATTTATTTTATGAAATATAGCGTTTTAGTGCATTTATAAAAGATGATTAAGACCGCTAATCCAACTTTGCGAGAGAATTGGTTTAATTGGCACAACACCTGATGGCTACATAACCATCGCAATTGCGATAATAAATGATTAGCTATGCGTCTCCGTATTTCAGTGCCTTCTAATTGAATTGGTTTGTGTGTGTGAATTATTTTGCTCGCCACTACAAAATCGAGTGTTACCATACAGTACAGTACAAGCCAGTGCTATCCAACAACGCATACCCGAAAGTAACAAACGAATAACAAATGAAATTACGGTTTCTCGGCACACATTCGCCGCTTTCTTACGGCTGAATGTATACATTCAATACTGTTTTCGTTTATTTATTTTTAGAATTTTTATAACACATAAATTTTATTATTTGGAAATATTCTTTACAGACCGACTAAAACTCATAAAAATTTATAGTCATTTATTTTTTTGCACGCAATTTATCGGAACATTAAATTGATTTTACCATATACTTTAGACACGATCTACTAGTGTAGGCATCGATAACAGCCTCGGGCTGTGTTATATTATCGATTACTTATTTGAAAATTGAATGTAACACTTTTTTTTAAAGCTTTATAAATTTAATAATAAAAATAAAATATTTTTTATTATATATATATATATATATAACTATTAAATTTTTAAAAGTCATCATAAATAATTAAATAGTGCATCCAAAATACTTCAAATAAAACGTCATAAATTTAAATTAAACTACATTGTATCTAATTTATGGATGTACAGTACATGTAAATGTACATATAATATATTAAATTAGAATTCTACATATTAAATGTAGAGAATTACAAGCCATTTTTTTAATTACCAAATGAAGTAAAATTCTTTTACTCTAATTATTATATTAATAATGATTTTGAAATATATGTTAATCCTTATGCCAAATCTTCGGAAAAAGGCTTTTAATGTTTTAAGTTAATTTTTCCAATATGTTTAAACTCTTTCCAAATGTATTTTAGTTAAAGATTAGTGGAAAGATTGCTCAATATTTGGGTTTCAGAGTTGTTAAAATTAGTAAAACTCACAGTTTGAAATGTCATTTGTCAACTCAAGATGAGAGCTGATATTTGATAGGTTTAAACTTTAAACTAGATTTAGTGTTAAACCGTTAGCTTATTTTCTTTATATATATATATATTAACACATTTCACGAACTCGAATAAAATTCAACGTAAATGAATCTAATTTAACATATAAGACCCTATATTATAAAAAGCAATTTAACAGTTGAGACTGAGTTTAAGAAGAAATTATTTAAATCTAGGAATTATGGTTTCGCCAAATTCCACTCATGTTCAGCTTAGACCTGTTTTGTTGGACAGTAAAGTAGAGTTACATTTATCGCACTTCTCGAATAAAGTTTGTTCATGTCTATTCTAAATAAAGTTAATTTCACGGTATTCGCAATAGAGTTTCGAACAAATAGAATTGCGGCGCACTTTCCTTGGAGACAATATTTTTTGTGCTTAAAATGTGGCACTCCTTAACAAATTGCATTATAAATTCATAACCACGAAAATAGTAAGAGTATAACTTATAGCTACTGCAACAGAATACTTAAGTTCCTTAATACTAGAATAATTACGCAGAGAACACTTCAGAAAAATCTTCGTTTCAGTATTTCTATCTTAAATTTATTTTCTGCTTGAATTTTGCAATTTTTTGTTTATCTTATTTTATTAATTTAATGCGTGATTATATTAGATAGTTTATATTAGATAGTTTTAAAATTTCAAAGTTTGACAGTTACTAAATGAGTAAATATCCATAATTTCTAATGAAACTAAAGATTAGATTTCAATTTTTATTTCATTTTAACTTTTAATTATTTTTGAAAAGTTTTTTACATTTCGATTCTTATTACAAAGAGTTGTTATTCTCACAAAGTGGTTATATTTTTATTATTAAACAAAAGAAGAAGAAAAAACCTGGAAATTGTTTATTTGTAGTCAGTAGAGTTACATCAGAAAAAAATAAAAACGTTGGTCGTAACGTTATTTATAACTCTATAGATTGTATTGAGTTATAAATAAAGAATTATGATGTGAAAACACAAAAGATAAAGCTGTATAAAGGTTGCCAATCGCCTAAATTATTAATCCGAAATTAAGGATTATGTGTCCTAAAAGTACTTTAACGATGGCTCTTAATGATTTATATTGGGATATATCATCATTTGAGGCACACCTATGTATAAATCGTTGTTTTGCTATTTAAAAGGGCATAAAACGTAAATTTCTGTTAATAAACGCAATTCTACTATATATCTGTGTAACAGTAATAAACAATTTTATATAAAATTAGTTTAATAAATTTCTAGCTTCCATTTTTGAAAACTTCTATATAGCTTTGCAATGCTGCTGCTGTACAGTAAGTTACTTAAATCAAACTTAGAAAATTAAATTATACATTTTAAATAACGTAATTTGCAAGTTAGTCATCTAGTATATAATTTAATGTGATAATTCTAGAGTAGAGTATAGAATAATTTAGTTAATTAAAAAAATTAAACCAGAAGATAAATTTCTTTGTGGATAAGCGAAAGTTAGGAAAAAGTATTAAATTTTCTACTTCCAGTTTTCTTCTTTTTTTTATATAAAAAAACTGGCAAATGATAATAAAGATAAATTTTTACGCATCAACAAACTATATTAATATGAAAAAAGTAATCTTAATATTTCACGACTCTGTATAAATACTAAACTTATGCAAGAATAAAAATAAACATTACCGTAATATAAAAAATAAGCGCTGGTACAGAATGGCGGCATTTAATCACACCCTTATATATCGATGAAATTAAAACATTTTATTTCTCGATTAGTAAACTTGATTTAACGATATTATAATTAGTTATATACACTTATATATTTTTTTTAATAAAGAATAAAATGATTTTGCTATGCAAACAACAAAAATTTGTAATACACTAATTAGGGGAAAAAAACAAGCTCCGCGTGTTTTCAACTAATTAAAAAAAATGATGAGCTTTTTATGATTTAAAAACAGTAAAAAAAATAAAAATAAACGATTTGCGTGCAATGTTCGTTAAAAATAATTTTTACCGGTAAAACCCTCTAAATCAGTGAAAAGTTAAATGAATTATTTCGCAATTTAATACTCAATATCTCAACATAAATCAATATCATAAGAAAAATAAAATTCAAGACGAAAAGTGAAAAAAATGTGAGAGTGTAAGTAAAAATAAAAGAATCGCGATAAAGTCGTGTTTCACATTACTCGTGAAAAATTGCGGCACAGCTTATTTTTCACTGTTTATAAATAATACCCATATTTTATAGTAATGATATCCGCATCCGTTACTAAAGTTGCTGTCGAATATATCGCAGTTATTTTTTCCTGTCAATTTTTTTATACTTAACTTATACTTATGTTGTGTCTTATAAATTAATAGCCGAGTCAATAATGATTTGTCCAAAAAATATAAACGGCATAAAAGATATATCTAAAAATAACCTTAAGAACATATTCTAGAATAATTTACCCCATTTTAGTAGCACTAACTTGGAGTGTGTGTCCATTTCAGATTTATGCCATTTAAAATTATATGATAGAAACTTAAAATGATATAATAACCAAACATTCATAAAAAATGGTTCACTTTTTAGGAATATAATGTCATAATACTAGATTATTGTATAATTTTGTTTATTTTTAAAAAATGTTAGGAGAATATTTGAAATAATATTTGTGTGTCTTATGTTAAGTACGGACAGTTAAAATCTATAAGTCTAAATTAAATATAAATGTTAGGTCGTTTTTATGCGCACATTTTAAACAAATAGATTGAGGGTAGAAAACTAAATTCGCTAACACTGAAATAAATAGGAATTATTTTTGTGGATTGTATTAAATAACGTTGAAACATGGAACTATGAATAGTTATGTTGAAACTACACAGCGAAGAAAAAGCTTCCCCCTCTGAAGGATGAGTTTCATTTATCCATTATAAACTAATTTATCATTTATGCATTTAAAATATTTATAGTATTTATTTATTTAAGAAATTAAACAGCATTTTACTCAGAAGTCAACGAGTGTTCCGAGAGTCGTATTTTGCAAAAAAAAAGAACAACAACACTAATTTTCAGTGTAATGTAGAAACTAATTCATATTTTTAATTTCGAGAAATGTTTGTTTAGACAACTGATTTTATACAGATAAACAGTTTTATTTATTTTATATAATGTATAACATTTACTCACTTAAACTTAATAAAACGAGAGAATTGGCAAATTAGAAGTTTGAAATGCTGTTTATTGCGCCAAAATTTGCAAAAACTTTTTTAAAAAGTAAATATTGTCGAAAGAGTAAGCTAACACTACATTCAGTAAATTTTATGTTTCACTTTCAATTTCTTTTTGTTTTGAAATGTTTTATTTTATTTTCAAGAGACAGAAAACTTACGACTACTAACTTCTGTGGCGTAACTTAAGACGCATTATTTGGAAATAAATGATTAAATCAAAAAAATAAAATAGAATCTAAAAAATTTGTAATCAAATTTGTGTGAACCAGAAACAGAGGCACAGAGACATAGACAGAGATAGGCGATGCGATAGCATTAGTCGCACGCACAGTACAGTACAGTAGTGTTGGTGTGCGAACTGATGGAAATGAAGTATTACGTGATTGATGAATACTACAGTATGTAAGCAAGTGTGCCATAATATATCATGTAAGTGAGACTGATTTGGGTAGTAATAGCATGTGGCTAAAGAACTTTCGGATAAAAATGGAACGCGTCTTCTCCAGCCTTTTATTATGATAAAGGAGACACTCTTGTAAGGTATTGAATTCCCGTGTTATATTGACATAGACTAAAGTGCTAATACATGTCATATGAATTGACATAAAAAAAGTTTAAGAAAAATCATATCCAGTTTTTTTATACACTCCGTGAGGCACTTTTGCTTCTTGTTTTTTTAGCAGTTCAGTAACATAGCGCAGAATTGCTATATAAGCATTAAATTTAAGGGAAAATGAGACGTACAGTAATAAAAGTTAAGGAATTACTATATTCCCTCTAAAGACTAACCATCAATCTGTCGCTTAAATTTTCACTCGATTGCCGCCTTAAGATAGGGATCGACAAAGAAATCCGGTTAACCATAGACTTGGTTAAAATTACTGCATTCTGTTTATATTTATACCTTTGTGTATTGCCTTTCTCTTTACAATTCTGTTTTATTTTTCAGAGACACTCGTGAATAAATTTTTATAATGCTACTAAATTCTGTCGGAAACTTATTCAACCAAACTTATTACAAGTTTGAACAAAGAGAGCATATGTTTAGCTACTAAATTCTGCTAGACGTTTAAGGACCTAGACTTAGACAGATAGTTTTCTATAAATATATCTATCTTTTAAATACATATTTCAAGAGTTAAAAAGATCGAGATTTAAGTGTATTGAATATGTTGATGTTTAGAGATGAAAAATTCAGAACTAAAAATTGAGTAAATTCAGGAAGGAAATAGGAAAAGGATCAAAATTCAGGATTATTCGGGAAAATAATTTTTATTAATTTAAAAAATAATCTAAATAACATTACTGTATTTAGAGCAGAAAATTTTTCATTTGCTATTCAAAATAAGTCTTACTAAGAATTTCCTAATAATTAAAATAAAAGATATTTCAAATAATTAGAATCTCTCTTTTGAACTTCGGTATCCTTATATAATTTTTTAGTAATTAAAACAAATTAAAAATATTTAAACATATACCCTAATGCTTTAGACTTATCGACCTATTTTGAATAAATTCAAGAATAACACAATTTTTCAGGAGTCAACGCTAAAATAGGTCTAAATGATTAATTTAGCTAATATCCCATTTATAGTTTATAAAAAGAAAAAGGGTTTTTCGTCTCTAGTGATGTTTAAACTTTCCAGTTTTAAATTAATTTTACTTTTGTTTCTGAAAAATTCTGGATTTTGAGGTGCTTCTACTATTCTTCCCATTACCTTAAATTATATATTACTTTTACTTAAACAATTTTTTTTCCTAAATTTTAATTGCAATTTTTGATTTTTGAACAAGACTTATTGTAAACTATTAATTAAATTTATAAGCCATATAGAATAGAATTTACAACTGAGATTAAAAGGTGCGAGAAGGTATTAGTATGAGAGGGTATTAGTGAAGCCTAAATTACCAAAGAATTTTCTATTTACTAAATTTTTGTGGTTACACATCTTAAGATTCCTCTAACTATATACTCAAATATTAGAGGTCTTGAGATTTGGATACATTGCTGAATGGTTTATTTGAAATAAGCCAATCGGGTAATTTCCTTTTAAATTTTATTGAAAATAATTTGCCATAAATCTCAATTGATTTACAGTTTGGAAAAACTTTTCAATAAATATTGTTATCAATTAAATAAATAACTTATGTCTGGGTTGTAAACAGCTGTTACAGTAACAAAAAAATATAAAAAGAATAACAGTAATTTTTTTGTACAGTTACGCATCGAAAAGTTTTTGTTGCGATCTGTAACTGGTATTTTATACAGTATTTATATATATTTTTTGTGAGCCATATATTTCTTCCATTTCAATGCTCAATTAGTGTTCACGCGGAAAAATTTTAATAATTTAGACACAAATGTAGACACAAAACTCATATTTAAAAATAGAGACATTTAAACGACTTAAATGTTAAGATGTTATTGATCGCTAAAAGTTTGAGGAATTAATTAGTAAATTGAATGCGAACAACTTTTGAATTTTTTACACTTAAATGTAATACTTTTAATCGAAAAATATGTATTATTAAATCATTTTTTTTGTTACTACTTTTGCAGTTTCATCAGTACAGCGTTAGATTTTTACAAATTATTTACTCGATGATAATATGTATTTATCTAATGCACACTAATTGCGATAATACTTATCGTTCTTTTAATTCGATCGCTATAATAGTAATGCTATTTAATTATAATTATCTTAATATTGCACGTGAATAACTGTAAGAATGATTTTTCAAAATCTCCATAAAACACGCGTTTTTGTTTGAAAGAAATAATGAAAATTATTTGATGATACATTTGAGTTCAGAAACAATGCACTAAAATGTGCTTTAAATAATATTTGTTAATTTACATTATTATAACTAATAGCTGCTATAATAAAACAAAACAAAATAAAGTGCAAAACAATTTATTTAAATTCAGTATAAGATTTATTTAATTATTATTTGATGAAATCTCCATTAAATTTTAAACCAATTTAATGGCTTTTTTAATGATTAAAAATGATAAACGATTTTTCAAAATTTGAAAGAGTATTTTTTTAACAAAATCTGATTCAAAACAAAATCTGATTTAACCAAATTCAAAATAAAGATTAGACTTTTTTTCGTGACATAAGTCAACTAATGATCTAATTTGTTGGGTTTCCACACAATTTCTATCGTAACGATTTTTTAACAATTATGTAGATTAACTTTCAATTTAAAATAGTATTCAACCCTTAAAAAAATCATAGAAGTTTTAATGGGTTTTATTACTTCTCAAATTTCCTATTTTATTTCTAAAGAATATAATCAATACTTTTACCAAAAGAGTGATTAGATATTATACTCGTAACGTGAATTTATTTCTGGCGACCACCAGATATTTTTTATTGAATATCTATGATCCTAGAAATAATGCAAATGAACTCATTTATATACTGAAAAGAATTCCGCAATCAATTTATATAAAAGTAAAATTTATGGAAACAATGTTCCAATAAAACTGTTCATCAGAAAGATTTACAGTACGCATAGCCAGTGTAGTGAGACATATAAATGATAGTGCGTTTTTAGTCTTGACATTATTGCTTGTTACTTAGTTTTCATATTAAATTTTCAATAAGGAATAACAGCATACTTTTATAAATATTTTTTTTTATTGTTGCTTATATTGCAAATTTTTTGTTTCTCAAGTATGCAAACATATCCTTATATACCGGTATTTTATTAGAAAATTTTATATTAAAATTTTTAGTTATCTCGATCATATTTTTTTTGTGCGCTGAAGAAATGATTTCCCTTTAGTTCTGAACATTGTATTATTCGTTTAGTGGCAGTTAAACTTTTTTATGTTTCAACAACAAAAAAAATGGTGCACTCGATCGTCACATCTGATTCTGCATGTTTTCACTTAATTGAATGCAATACAATAGCGTTTAATTTGTTAAACATGGAAAAAATTGGCGAAAAAACAATTTGTTAGAAAAAATGTCAATCAATTAAAATAAGCGATAGCTTTATAACTGCAAATACGGTGCTTTTTTTCGCTGCTCTGCTCTGCTCTGTAACAGCAGACGCAGTAAAAATAATTAAAGTGTTCTTACCATTACGTAAAGAGAGAATAGCATAGGAATGGTGACAAATAAATCGGCAAAAGCCAAGCTAACAATGAACCAATTCGTTACTGTTTGCAGTGAGCGCTCTTTGTAAACACTAGTTTAAACAAAAACGAAAAAAAGATAAACATAATAATATAAAATCCTTATCAAGTAAAGCCGGCGCTGATTACGTGCTGGCATTAATACCTTAATATTACGAGGATATTACCAAAAAGTGCCAAAATAGGAAGAATCACTAAAAACAAAGCCCAGAAGACTTTGTCGGGATGAGACACGACTAATGTGGTGTTAGTAGTGTTCAGCGTGTGATTGGCCAATAAACATTCATTAGTGACCAAATCATTGGAAAAGCAGCGGAAAGTGTCGTTAGAGTTATTTGTCAAGTTTGTCACATTTTCAAATAGTGTTTTAGCGATACGTGACACATTGCCGTAGCTGTTCAATGTTGCGATAGTGGAGTCAGTTGAGTCTCTATTACTTAGTGACTGAGTATAGTTTTCAATAACCAATTCGCCATCACTTAAAAGGCTATTTATCAATTTTTCAACACTGGTTCGCGATGATGACGATGACACTAAACTATTGTCCCCTAAAGATAATGATGACACTGAGTCCGTATTGGTTTTGGTGCTCAACGTTTGCGACAATGGCTTCAATGGTTGCTCATCAATACCGGCATCTCTTTGATAGTTTTCTGGCGAAATCGCTAATCCATTCTCGTTTGTCCAGAAAGAGAGAGTCACATTCACGAACGAACTCTTTTTGTAGACATCATCCATTTTTCTTTGCAGAAAATTGATTATTCTTTTAACCCGAAAATATCCGTTTCTATTCAATAGTGAATTGATGCGATGTGCATAAATTCACCGAAACAATAAAGTTATGGTTTATGTGATTTAAACGGAAAAATATCGGAAGCGAACAGAATGCGAATATTGTTTGAATGCGTACGACGACGAGTGAGAGTTGATGTGAATTGTGTAGAATACCATTCACCGTGGAGTGACAGTCACATTACATTGACGACCGGCTGTTACGACTATATTGCGGTCTTTTTCCGTTTGACACTTTAGTTGATGATCATTGCTGCTTTCATGCTAAATGCGAGTGATTCTCAATGCTGCCATTCATACAATAATATAATTGCAATCATCTCTCATTACGACAAAACCATTGTCTAATCAGAGAGAAATGTTAGATAAACTTTGCTTAGAATATGATTAACGACATGTGTCTGTTGTGTTTAGTTAGTCAGTGTTTTGTTATGTGACCATTTGTAAAAGATGCTACTGTTTGTGCAATCAATTTTCACTCCACTGATTCTGGATTCTGTTCTCTCTGTTCGCAGTGAACAGTAGCAGATGCGCACTTAATTTTGTCCTCTTAATGATGCATTCAAACTGCAACTGTAAAGTAGAGGTAAGCAGAGGTTATCGCTGTTATATAAGTTTTACGAAAATAAAGTTTGCGATCACACACCAAATCAAACGACAAACCGCCATAATTTAATCTATTTTTTTCATTCCAATATACTCACACTCATTCAATTTGCTAGAATTTTGCTCATTTCTGTAATCATCACTTGTTAAAGTACGCACATTAGCTTGCATTATACTGTAATTGTTTGTTGTTAATAGATATATTGTTTATTAATTATTTTAATTACTAGTACCAAACATTATAATTTTCCACGAATATAATCAGTTAATTCTATACATTCAAAACTGTTAAGTTAATACTGAAAATATCCACAAAAAATCGTATCCGTCCGTTACCGCGAAACTCATTTCAGCGAAATTCATTACCGCATAGTCAATACAGCGAACACTTTTTACCGCGAAATTCGTTTCAGCGAAATTTGTTACCGCGAATATTCATTACAGCGAATGTTTATTACAGCAAAAAATTAATACAGTGAAACTTAGCTGATGAAACAAATATTAAACTAAATGGAAATATCTTAATAAATAATTTAAGTATTGGATTTGAAGCTTTTATAAATCTATTTAATATATAGCGTAAGTTAAAACTCAAAATAATATAACCCAATTGACGACGGGTGAAATAAAAAAATTTCCATTTAGTTTAATATTTGTTTCATCAGCTAAGTTTCACTGTAATGAATATTCGCGGTAACAAATTTCGCTGAAACGAATTTCGCGGTAAAAAATGTTCGCTGTATTGACTACGCGGTAATGAATTTCACTGAAATGAGTTTCGCGGTAACGTATGGGAATCCAAAAAAATAGTTTTATTATATTTTCATATCATTCAGTGTTACAGTACTTCAATACGTTTTAATTTTATTTCTCGCAGATACCAGAGTTATAGCACTTAATAATGTGTTAACATATATCAACTCATTTAATTATTTGATATGTAAATTTACTTCAAATGTAGTAATGCATGTATTACTGATAAACATCACTTGACCTTTAAACGCGATATAATTTTATATAAAACATTGGTTCGCAGTAACAGTACATAAATGAAACTCAATGTCCACTTCAGTATTATTTTTAATACCACTAACGTTCTATTAGCGCATTCTTATAGTTTTCTCTGATAGATTCCGTCGTGTCGACAGTGAATTATTAACACTTCAATTGTTCGGAATCTAATTGATGCGAGCATAAGCTTACGCACACATTACGTTTCAATACAAATTCTTAATAAAATATCGCTCTTCTGAATAATTTTCTGTTTTGAAAACGCTCTCTATATTTATGTGCAAATTTTTATTATTAACGTTATATTAGTTACAAAATCAAATGTACATATAATGTAATTTTTGAAACAAATCCCAGGTGTTTATAACACTGCTATTATTTGAAAGTGTAAATTGTAATAAACGTAATAAATCTCTGTTGCATTAAGGCTTCTAAAATACACAAAACGTTTTCAAAGCTTAATATCAAACTGTTATTTACTAATCTAATGTGTATTAAAATGAAAATACATTTGAAAACTACAGTTAGAATTATCCTCTATTTCTTTCTTTTTATAGTTATTAATTATTTTACATTAGTATAACACTATAGAGTTTTTCGCATATTTTTTATGTGCAGTAATTTCAGATTGAACTGCGATATTTCGCAAAGTAAACGTGTGCTCGTTGTATACAGTACAAGTCTAAACAGGTAACTCTACGTACACTTACAGTATTCATTAACTGTTAAAGTATGTGCTATACAGATGACCAATGCTAATATTTACTGAAACATTATCAGGTAAAATGAAAACAATTTTTACCATCGATATCAAATGTAATGCTATGCTGATGCGAAGAATGTTTATTCATTACATTAATGTTTATAATTTTTTTTGCATAATAATGGAAATTAACTACTTTTTAAAATTAATTTAACAAACTAATTGAGACTAGTCTATATTCATTAACTTTAATGTGAGTTAGAAAACTTTAATTACTGAAATTATAATTAAAGTCGATAATGGGGGAATTTTTTTTAAATAATTTATAATGAAATTAATGTAACAAAATATTTTTAGCTAACAATCTGTTAATGAAAAAGGAATTAGATTACGCGTGGGTTGAAATAAAGTTAAAAATCAGTATTAAATAAGTTAAAAAATAAGTAAAGCTTTATAATGATGGTATTTGTGCTTATTATTTCACTCATTATAATAGACCAGTAAACGCGAACTACAAAATTGGGTCATCCCATCATAACTATGCATAATTATAAAGACGTGCGTAACAAGGTTGGTTCGAACCCTCTCGGGGCCCAAACTTGTCTCTTTTTTATGCATAATAAGGCACATGCTATGTGTAATATATATGCTTTGCTCTGCTCTGCTTTTTTAGACTATGCAGATGGGCTATACTTAAGTACTGGAGATCTGATCGTGTTTGTTATTTGAGGTAAGAATTTATTAATGCTTTTATAAATGTTGCAATTTTGCAACGGGTATCTGTACAATTAATTAGGCAAAGCTGTCCACAGAAACTTAAAATTTATTTGATTGCAATCAGTATTTAGACCTCTACTTATTATTGTCAAAAGTGTTGCGTAAATTCCATGACAAACTAATAGCTATTTATTTGGTCACATTAGAAGAATATTCTGCAAATTTCGTGTAAACTCAAATGCCATAATAGAAGAAATGTTATTTTTGCCGTTTTTATATAAAATTAATGATCGCTATTTTTGTTACAAGTTTATATTAATTAAATATTATTTACACGTATATTTGATATGTATGATAAAATTGGATATATTTTCGATGTTATAAAAAAGGTTGTATTTTAAATGAGATTTATATCGAATGTCTTCTTTTCTTTATGCTTTTTTTACTAAATATGGAACTAAATTCAAAAATTTCTTATATGAAAAATAAATAAACATTGTTGCTAATGTAATAATAGATTTAACAAAGAAGAAATTGTATCTAAAAATAAATATCTACATAACTCAGAGACTTATAATATATTGAATGATTGATAGCTCTTTCCTAAATTACTATAACTTATAATCCCATCCATTTTTGAAGAAAAATTTCAAGAACAATATAGTCATTTCCTTGAAGCTATTTTATTTTATTTATATATATTAATTAATTTTTGATCCATATAATTACCCGGAGAGGGGTTTACCCAATGTTGATCTCCATAGAAAATCTGGACCCCCAACGAAAAACCGAGAAAATTACAAATTTTTGTTTAAATTCACGAGTTTTTAAAACTTCTTTTAGTTTTCGCCAATAGGGGAAAAAATTGTAACTTTAATCTGTTTTGTTGCCCCCACGAAATTCGTGATCTATATGGCTGTGCACATTCCCTAAAACTTTTGAGTTTAAGAAATTTAGAGAAAGCGTGTAAAATATAGATTCAATAATAGGGAAAATATGGTAAAGATATTTTATAGATTTTCGGGATATTTTGAACAATAATAAAAATTCTATTCTAGCACGATCTATCTATGTTTGCATAAAACGATTCCACGCTGAAGTTTCCCGAATAAATTTACTTAATACTAATTCCCAACCGATAATCTTTTTAACTACATTTTTTAAAGTATAATTAATCAGGATTTAGTTTCAAATTAAATAGTACAGTAATGCGCGCAATAACATCCATATTAACATAAAATCGCGAAATATGGTTAAATGTTTTAATATTGATTTGTTATTAACTTTGCAAGAAATAAAACAACGTATGGGTAAGCAAAAGTTATTCAGATATTTTGTGCTCTCCGCAGCAAAAATATTAAACACATAAAAACCAAAAACAGAAAAAATTGCAACTCTTAACATAAATGGTTTTCACGTATTTAACGAAAAACATATCCGAAGATATTTCCCGAACAACAAATCAATTACCTTACAATTTTCAAAGCCTGACCTACTTATTGCCAAACGCGACACAATATATATATTAATATATTTTTATTAACACATAAAAATTAAATGTCAATCAAGTTTTTTTACAATGAAAAGTGTTTCGCCAAACTAACAATTAATGTGTGCGCAGAAATTATGAATAAAAATGTGTACTAAAATAGTGGCTTCAATATTTAATAAAAGCTTTGTTATATCAAAAATAGCTCAGAATTTCTCTGACAGAAACCCGTTTAGTTCAAAATAGTTGTTTTATACTGAAAATATAAAATCGATAAATAAAAATAATTTTCTATTTATTGCTTCTGTAAAGTTTCTGTTGCGTTGGGTTTCGCCTAAAATTTTGCATAAAAATAAATATCCGACACATAATAATAACCAGATAATCAACATTTACGCAGACACTCATAGATAATGTGCAGTTCAACCGAAAAAATGATTTACAGATTGTACACGTACTTCAGAAAATTATTCGCAAATTAGACGTTGTTATCGTTATCATAACGATTAAACACGGAGCGTGTGTCACAAACATTGAAAATATATGTATATAACAGATAACGAGCTGAAAGTTTAATTTTATATGGATGTTTCTATTCAGTGAAGTGTGAAAATCATTACATACAAAATTTATGTGATTCGATAACACAGAAAAATTAGTTTTGCCTCAAAGAATCATACTATCATTTATAAATAAATCCTTTAGTATACAGTAGTATGGGGTTATTCCTCGAGACCGATGCTATAAAATTTTCATTTAGCTTTTACTCTTATATGACATGAATTCGAGGAATGTTTTTTATTTTCCATATTAATGTTTTATTTTCCATATATGTAATACAGTTACGGATTGAATCGAAAATCTATACCACAAGCGCAGCATCGCATAATTGCCGTGGGCTGCACTCAATAGTGCGATCGACCAAATGCCAGCCAAATAAATATATGGCGCGACAATTGCAAGCGTTGCAAACATGACAACATCAAAATCCTCTGGAGGCTCAAAAAAATACTTGTTATACTAAATAACACTTAGTAATATATATTGGTATTACAAGTAGCAGTACAAACTCGGTGATACTGGATATATATATATAGATATTTTTAATTTTCAATAAAAACTATCGACTATGTGTATCGAAAACAAACGAATGAAATAAAATGCTATTATGCGCTGCAACGTTTGCAGAGCAGAGGAAACTTGCAGACAGTATTAACGTGTTGTGACATAATCCAAGAATAGAATAATTATAAGTTACTGAGCGCATCGCAAAAAAACATAGTTTGATCATTAGATAGTTTTATCTCATGACAAGACGGCATTTGCATAAATAACAAAACTCTATTATTTACTGAAAATTATCCCTTTAGGTATTTAAAGCAGGAAACGAGGAAAAAATTTCATATAATTAAATACTATGTAAAGTCATTTGCCGTTGCATTTAATGACATTAATTGAATTAACCCATTATACTGTCTGGCTCTATATATGTATGTATTAGTTATATAAAACACTATCTATTTTATTAAACAAAATTTACGAATGGCTAATAACATCATTTTAGAATTTTTCTGCTAAAAAAACATTAAATTAATTATTTTGAGAGACAATGCGTTACAGAAATTTATGCAAAAACACTAATAAAAACTGCATGATATTAACGAGATAAAAACAATAAAAGGGAGTTTAAACGACACATTAACATTCATTTTTTGTTGGCAAAAAAACTTTATATAATAAACAACACTTTTATTTTTTTTTCAGTATTACAGGTTAGACGAAGCATTCTTTTATTGTTTTTTCAGTTCACCATAAAACTGCTAATTAAACTTAGACTTGGGTTTGCCATGTTATTTCTCACATTATTGTTAGTATAAATTTAAAATTTCAGTTTTTGCCATAAACAAAAGTCTTCTTAATCTTTTTCTCGGTGACATTTATTTGTTACATAAATCACTTATTTCAATACTTGACTATCTCGCGCTATATTATTTTCACAAATATCAAAACAAAATTATTAATGCTTTCTTCCGAAGTATAAGAAGGATTTGAGGGTTGTTTTGATTAATCGAATACTTTTATAATTTTAAAATTCTAATAATTCAGGCAGAAATTTATTTAATCTTTTATCTGTAAAACAATTTGTTTTTAATTTGGGTCCATAGTTACACTCCGCTCCAAACCTCTAGGGGACCTCACAAAAACTCTCAAAATTCATGTCAAATCTCACCAGATTTAAACAATAATATCTCATATCTGCCAAAAATTACAAGGGTCTCAAAAACTCATCGTATTTAATCGACAATTTTTCAAATCTTGATTTTTCTAGGGATCCAGACACAGGCAAGACCCCCACTGTGTAACTATGATTTGGTTCACACATTATTTAGGTTAGCAGTTACCAATCAATAAAGTCTAAAAATCTTCTCTTTAATATAGCAAGTACCTGAACAACAATTTTTAGATTAGGTAATATAATTGACAATATGAGCTTTACTTCTTGACTCGTTTCGAGAATTTTCTTTTAATAAATACAAATTGAAATTTCAATAAATTGTAATACTTTCCTCGAAAATATTTAGTGAAAATTGGGATAAATATGAGTTCATTTCAAGTTCATTGAAGCCTGTTATTATTTCATTGAGAAATAAATCATTTCTGCATAACTTTATTTTATATTAAATTTTTATCAAAAGCAAATATCAAACATCACATCACATCTACGTATATGTATATAGCGAGTGCATAATCAAGTGATCCTCGGTTTTGTCTGAATAGACTTTTTGTGGCAAAATTTCATACGCAATACTTTATACCATATATATAAATATATAACTTATATAAGGCATTCATATAACATCTTACCAACTTCTTAATATATGCCGAATGCGTATTTTCTAAATGACATAAACTGTCAGATTCAGAGGCGTTTTGTAGTAGTACTCAACATGTTTGATATCAACTAAACTAAAAGCCCTCCCGCTATGCAATACAACCGGCATATCTATTGAGAAATCTTACGCACGATTCTAAAGTATACTTCACTAAAATAAAAAATCATTCGAGCATAATGTCTGCATATATATATATACACACAGTGGTGTACTTTTATTTTATAAATATGAATTTTTTTTATAAAAATCATGCTTTAAATGCATATTTAAGTGCGTTTTATAAGTAAAACCGTGTCATTGCTAAACAGATATGAGACTTTGGTAGCAAAAAAAACATACTGAATTGAAAAGTCATATGTTTCGAAATGTAAAATTGCGGAATAATTGAATTTTTTACATTTAATGATGTTTTTAACTATTATGATATCTTTTTCGCTTATTATTCTAAAGTCTTATGGTAAACTAACGTCGCAAACCCCGTTGATTCTTCTGAAAAAAAATAAATAATACCTAAATATTCTTAATTTTAAAATATATTTAATTTTTTAGTTCACTTCGATTATCATTGGAGCAATTGATTTTGAGATGTCTGTCTAGACATGCTCGTACAGTTCTTTAAGATAATAAAGGGGTTAAATAACTAATAGAGTTATATAACAGATAAAAGATGCACAAATAGATATTAGTTACAATCATATAAAATTTATTCACAATCAAAGTGAGCCAATTTATGAATGTTTCGGTCTTGTTTGTATTAAATTTTAATATAATTTGTTATTTCAAAATATTTTAATTCAACTTATTTAAAATCCATCTGTCTGTAAAATTTATTCACAATCAAAGTGAGCCAATTTATGAATGTTTCGGTCTTGTTTGTATTAAATTTTAATATAATTTGTTATTTCAAAATATTTTAACTCAATTTATTTAAAATCCATATGTCTGTCTGTACGTTCTTAAACAATCAACGTTTGTGCTCAAATATAATTTTACATATCTTACTAAAAATTTATTTTCAAGATTTGATGTGGCAGTTAAATAAATTATTAAAAAGTGAGCTCGCTATTAATGGATCAGTCATTCTTGGTTTATTTATTGAGTTAATTCTTGCAAAAATTATTTCTATGTGTCACATTAATAAATCACATTATACCCATCAGGATTCTAACGCTACGTACGTATAAGAAAAAAATAATTATTATTAGTAGCGATCGCTATTAATTTATATCATTCACTTATTAACTTTTGCGTAACTTATATAATAAAAATTGATGGTAACTAAACTTAAATGACACTCTGCTGGATCATCAAATTTCTTTTGAAGAGTATAAAAAAAGGAGAATAATAAGAAGATCGAAGGTTACATCTCATATATGCTTTTTATATCACCTAAAGATATATTCTATTATGTACGTATTATATATTATCTTATACATACTGTATAAAAGTTATACAGTATATATGTGTGTGTATGTATATACATGTGTAAAAACTGAAGGATGCTTTTATGCGTTATAGAGTGATACACAAAACTAAAATAAGGGTACCGTATAAGATGTGAATAAAAAAACATTGCTGTCATTACTTACTGTAAATAAGTTCGACATGAATACCTATATATAAACATGAAGTTGATTCACACGTACAACTGACTCCAGATTTTAGCCAACGTTATATCTAAAGCTCTTAAAAGCTATAGTTTACCTTCTTTACGATTAAATAAAACTACAGTTAAAGATAAGAGAAAAGTTTTAAAGTACGTGTTCGATGTGTTTGAAGCAATTTTCTCGAAAACTTCAAAACTATTCATTTATCACAACTTATTGCGAAAAACAATTTTGTTATCGAAGAGACAACAGAAGCTTAATTGTATTACAGAAGTTTAGGAGAAAGTCTGTTACGGGTTTTAAAAATAGAAAAATCGAAATTTGCAGCGCGCATAACCTCTGTATTATTAAAAATTTATACTTTATTAATTTTATTAGACTTTCTATTTTTGCTACACTCTATTTCTAATTAATAAATCATAAATCATAAAATATTATAACATTGTTTTAATTAATAATGAACAAAGAAAAAAAATACACTTGTTTATCACACAATCGCATATATTATTCAATATATATATCGCACAGATTTATTTATCACGTGTGTCTGTGACTCTTTTAATTTACATTTTGATTTTGTTTGAATACATTTCTTTCAAAAAATAAAATTATTAAATATTTAAGTGCGTGGAAAAAAGAATTAATAAATCGTCACATTGCGATGAAATGAAAATATAAATTATTAATATTTGTCTCGCAGGTTTTTAAATCATAATATACTGTATAATGAGAAAAAAAAACTACAGTAAACTTTCTAACATGACATACTGTTACAGTAGTACACACACAAAAAAAAGATTTAAAAACCAAATAAAATTTTTTTCAAAACTCAAACAATATTGCGCGCGAAACCACTCATAAAATGATTTATTGTGTCTAAATAAACTTTGCGATAAAACCCATATTATGTGTTTGCTTTTGATTTTTCGGAAAAATAAATTAAAATTAATCATTTTTTCGAGAGCGAAACTCGAGTTTACTTTTAAAAGTTGCGTATTATTTTGTGTCTCCAAAGTAAAAAGAGTTTTATATTTTTCTTATAAGTTTTCTCCAAAAAAAAAGTTTTTATTCTCTATTTTCGAAATAAAAATAACTATTTTAATTAAATTTAGTGATAACACGATGAAACTATAACAATAATAACATTTTTTTATCAGATCAGAGAGAGAGAGAGAGAAAACAGTTTGGTTTGTTGAAAGTAAATAAAATGAAGCAAATAGAACACAGCTGTATGTTTCCAAATAAATAAAAGCACAGAAATTAGATCATTTAATCCATAGCAAAAAATATGAGAGTAAAATACAGTAAGAGAGAGAGAGAGGCATACGAGCAGAAACTACGTGTACACACATTTCTATACCTGTGCACTCATTTTAATATAAATATCAAGATTATAATTTTAGGTTTTACTCTCAATTTCATTAATTCATAAATTCTATAATATCTTACGCCAAAGTAATTCATTTAATACTATGTTCAGTGAAATAGAATTTGTTTTCTGAATTAATTTATTTTGAATTTCGTATCTTACGATACGGTTTCAAACAAATTGATTAATCAATGAAAGTTAATGCGTAACAAATAAAGTTTTATTTATATTCGCAATACCTTAAGCATATTTTAGCGCATTTATACGCTACTCTCGAAGGTATCATTTGATTTCTTTGAATTATTCATAACAATTTAAAACGCAAACATAACGTACAATTTTTTTGCAAATCCACTGATTTTATGTAGTTTTTATTCAATCCAATAAATATTAATTTGATTAAACCTGAACCAAACGATATCTATTTTCAATTAATAACACACTTAAACTATAATTTTAAGCGTCAATTGCTATCAATCCTATTTCACTCGTTGGTAAGGCATAGCGAGTAATACAGTAAAGTGACTTTTAAGGAGAGACGGATAAACGGGTAGATGACGCTTATGCAAACTATACTTCTATCCGGTATACTGAATATCTAAATATAAATATAGCGAAGTTTACTTTGGCGAACATAAAAAAAGAGAGAAATGCATACAAATAAAGTAGTGCTCTCCTATAGATTGTCGGTATGTTAAAGAAATAAATCAGTAAATAGTAAGAATAGATTGCATGCATGCTTTTATTTCTATCAATAGTAAAAACCATCTAATAATGCCAGTAAGCATAAAGTGGGTTTTGACATAATAACGTTATACTTTTCATATCTGATCAAACTCTATTACGTTTACATAATATTCGCATGCATTTACTGTACTACACTGTACTACACTCTCAACCACACCGAGAAAAGAAGCGAAAACCCTTCTCTGCAAAATAATCTGTCCAAACATGTTTCGCAGATAATCCATATTCTGAATAATATTTACCGACGAATAAACGGCTCGAACTATGAACTATAAAGCCGTTTGTAAATATATATACACTATTTGTGATAAGATATTCTTAAGTTTTATATGGTATTTATATTAGATTATTATTTATCATAAAAAATCGCTATTTTAGATGCGCTATAATACTAAGGTAAAGAAGTATGCGTTTATAATAAACTATTCTAGACGTTGTTTGGCCACAATTAATTTAATATAGATTTGTTTATACAGTCTTATAATATTGACACAGAAGAAGAATGTTAAGACTACGAGCGTATTTTATGCGATGTTTATATTGTTCGCTCGAGATTTCAATTAATTAAATTAAAAAAAAGCTGTTTTTTGGCACAATTGTGTGTCAAAATAATGTAAAGTTTTTGTTATTGCAATTTCAAAGCCAATTTGTATGACAATAGCTGAATATATTAGATTTAAGAAAGCTAATTGAAAACAACCAGAGATTTAAGATTTTAGAATTGAAAAAAAATTCTTTTAAAAATTTAACAAAATAATAGAAAACTTTACTAATGGTCACGAAAATTGATAAATATTTGGCCTGAATATAATCAAT